>CAJHUC010001582.1:0-39547 GCA_905146915.1 Ostreobium quekettii
CGTTTTTTCGAACCGGCTGCGTTGGTGTCGACTGCACCACGGGTCGGTAGGGCTGGCTGGGCGTGAAACCACACGTCCCAACGGGCCATAGACGTGCGCCAAACGCTGTGAAGGCGTGCGTTCAGCTGTAAACCCGCGTATAAGCTTGCTGACATGCCGAGGAGGCGTGTCGTGTAGAACTTTGTGGTGTTGTTTCCCTCGCAGCGCTGCACGAGCGTTGGCGAGTCTGGGCACACGGCTGTGTGTGTGTCGACTGCCGGTTCGCAACGTGCGACGTGCTGTAAGTACGGTGAGGGAGGCGCACAGCACTGAGAAAGTGCTGAGAAGTGTTTTGCTGTGAAGGCGAACACAAAAAAGTGGTGAAAAATACAGTTGTAGGCAGTGCTGTGAAAGCACTGCTGTTTTTGTGCAACTGCAGCTATCCTACCGTATTGCGAGTGGGGTACTAGACTCATAGCTACCAAAAACACCACTCAAAGGAACCCAGTGAGGGCATCAGGTCATTTTCAATGATTATGGTGGGCCTTCGCGATCAAGAGCATAATAAGCTGAAACTATCCGCTGCTGCGGAAATTTCTCTCTGGGCAGTCTACCTGACACTTGAATGGAAGAACTAAACTCTACGGGCAAAACAGTGCACAAATGCGAGGCCTCGAGTCGACAGCACAGTCACCTGAAGACACAGTATTTGCCAGAAGGCGACCCCAGCGGGCCCCCCAGACAACATTATGAACATTGCTTTTGCCATCGGCAGCACAAACACGGGAGCTTTCCAAAAGGCAAAGGGACCGGACTTAGAGTTGTCACTGGCTTCTATTCGACGAAAACAGGCGAGTGGTGCGGCGGCCACTTTGGCGTCAAGTGCAGTGCGTCGCCAGTGGCGATATGCGGGGCGCTAAAGCTCAGACCGTCGGTTGGCGGGATGAAAGGGGTCTGGTTTGCATATGGCGCCGACGCCATTAATGGTGCCCAATATTTGGTATCACATACCACTTGATTCCGTACCAGTTAGTGGCGCTGCCGCTAATATTGGGTGGGCAAACTATTCCTCCCTTAATGCAATCATTTCGTGGTCTGAGTCGTGTACATGGACACCTGACCTAAGAGGTCAGCGGAAGGTGTCCTGCGGATCAGTATCAATTTTATTGGTGTGAGGGTCGCGGTTTTTTGCGACCAAGGGGCGACTTCCCAATGCTTCCTGGTAATCGAATCTCCACATGCTTTTGGTAAGGCTTGCCGAGGACCATAGGGGCCTCGGTCGTTTTTGATCGCTGTTTTGGAAGCCTCCATCCATTCTTCCAGTGAGCGTCCCCTGAGACGGCGAGGTTGTTTCTGTTAAGGGCCACTGATACGAAGGGCAAAGACTATCTACCTCTAACTTTCAACCGCTCGATCTTGACCTGTGTCCGTTGCATCGCCGACAGAAAACGGCGTTACTGGAATGCCAACCACGATGCCATTTCGGCGCCAAGCGGTGGCATAACAGTATTGCCGATGATGTCAGTCGGTGTCACATGGCATCGCAACTGGTATCGCAAAATATGGTGTTTATACTGCCACGTGGTCTGTACATCAGGGATGCTGCGCCCAAGACGTTACCCTTATCCCACCCTTGTCTGTGTGCGTGGCCCGTATCGCAAACAGCTGGGAGGTGGCGGATTAATGAGAATATATTTGTCCCTCCGTCTTTTCCGTGAGGATCCCTTCTTCCTCTGACAAGGGCAACGTGGGTGAGTGGGTCAGTGGTTGGTTTAGGGTTTAGGGTGTCGAAGCAAGAAGGGATATTGACGGAAAAGAATGAGCAACTAATTTCATCCCCGACCAATCCGCACACCGGCTCCGATACTTGGGTTCAAGATTTCCGCACACCGCTGCTGCGGAATGTATGAGATTCCCGCTCTTCTGAAGTATTGCGCTAATGTACTAACCCCTGCGTCATGCAACGAAAGGGCCCCTGGGCCCCTCAGCAAGAAAAAGACGCCCACCGGATTGGAAATGCGCATACAGTTCAAGGCGTCGTCAGGGCTGCGCTCGAACGACGCTGGGCAGTGCACCCTCCAACGCGCAGCCCTGAGCTTGGAGCCGCACAGACCAGCGCGGGCCCCTTCACAAGGCGGCCCCCTTTCGTGCTGAGCAGCCATGGGGCCGGCTCGAGTGCCCATCCTCGGTGAGTGGCCGCCGCGCAACCCGACTGGTGCCGCGCCTCCCATGGGCCGCCCAGCGCTGTCTTCGCGAAAGGTGGCGATCGCTGGGCAACAGTTTCGCCAGGCTCATAACCACAACCGCCACGCGATCTCCGACAACTCTTCCTCAAATCTCAGATTATCGATACATGGGCTGCCCTTCCATGGTTCCGAGCCGTTCTGTGGACGTCGGGCTACGTTGTAGCGAGAATAGCCAGCGTTTCATGTGAAACTGGCCAAGTCGTCAGAGCACTTCGACGCGTAGACCTCAGCCACGTGAGGGCTCCAACTGGATTCCCTCCCTCTCCCATCCCTTTCCCCCTCCAGATGCTAAGCTGCCTGCACACGCCTCCGCGTTGTGTTTGGCGCATCCTCAGGGCGGTCAGGGGGGAGGGCTTGGGGCCCCGCGGGGGACCACGAACGGATGTACTGCCGCTGGCCCTCCAGTACATTGGCAGCCTCCCATCGCGCTGCGCTCTGCCGCTTCCGCTGCTTCCTTCCGCCCGGCGCGACCCTTTCGCAAGAGACGCTAGGGGGGTGGGCTGAGCAAAGCGACCCCTTGCGTTGATATTCCCGCACCAAATGGTCGCGTTTGCCTGCCTTAGAGGGCATTTGGCTTGCCAGTGTCTTTGGCGTGGTCGTGAGGGGCTCCGAAGCAATTGAAGATGGCCCCGCGTTGAAGTGGAGGCTTCCGGTGGCGTCCGGCGGTTGTCGGGCCTGGCCCGCGCGCCGTTCACCGGGCCCGTCGTCGCTGTGCGCGGGCTTTGGCTTTGGCCTTTGGCAGGGGTGCCCCTGTTTGTGCCCTCCCGGGACGGGTTGCCAGTCTGACCTCAACCGCGGCTGACCGTCTCCATATCCAAACCGTAGATTGGTCGCCGTTGAGACATCTACGGGTGTGGCACGGACCTTTGCGTTGCGGCCGGCTCTCTTCCGGATGTTTGACACTTCCTTGTGCACAACATCCCCACGTGGGGATGACGGCTTGGCAGCTGCGAAATTTCCGGCTGAATATGCCAGCATTTGATCTCGTAATTAAGGCATCCCATTTGCTGTGAAGGCTCTATGTCGTAGCGGTTTTGTGGAAGACACGAGGCTATATGTGAGCCTGGGACTTGATGATGGCTTGCATCGTTTGGCAGGTTTTCTTTTGGCGTTCATCCTCATCCAAGGCACAAGCTGCTCTCGGCCCCAGCCGTCCTTTGATGGAAAAATAGAAGGCCCGTGGACCATGTATATCTACTATCCAGGTATGCTGTATTCATGGTGCATATTGCTGCTGGACCTTGTTTTGCAGGAATTGGCGAAAGTAAGGAGCCCAGAGCCACTGCGGCTCTGGCCCAGACCCCCAGGGCTTATGGGGCCCCACGCACATACTTTCAACCAGGTGGCGTCCAGACTGCATTTACCAATAGGCGCTCACCGTGCATAGTGACATTCTCAAATTGGTTTTTCTTGACTGTTCCACTGCTTCAAAGTCAGAGAATTCTGCACAAAACATGCTTGTTATTCATGTTTACGTCTGCGTTTTCACGGTCATGTTTTTGCGTTTACTTTTTCACACGTAAAGATACACATTGCTCGCGCGACCATGCTTGCTCCCGCGCGCATGCTGAGACATGTCGTCTGCAGTGTGGACCAAATGGGAGCTGTTTTTGCTACGACCGTTTCCAACCACCAGAATCGCTCAATGTACCGGCAACATGGCGGGATCCCAACTGCTGAGCCGTCGATCCCCAAGCCACCGGCGCGCCCGTTGCTGTGCTCCTGCGTATGCATTGTAACGCGTAACGACGGCATGCGCAACGCAAAAAAGTGACCACGTACTTTGCCTGATGCATGCGCCAGAGTTGTTCCGCAAGCAGAGTTGACAGCAGCAGAGCTGTCCCCCCTCCCCTTGTACCGGTGCGCCCATTAGTCACGCCCAAACCCAAGGGCATCCCCCCGCCACATGCCGGTGAAGAAAGCCCGTGGGAAGGCGGAGGGTGAGCGGGTGGCGCCCGCGCCGGTGAAGGAAGCCCGGAGGGATGGGTGGTGTGTGCCTGGCCGGCGCCGGCGCACCGCGCACCGCGCAAGGGGCAAGGAAGCACGTTGGTGGGCGGCAAGTGGCCGGTCACTGCCCACGCCGCGCGGGACGCAAGGAAGTCCGAGAAGTGGGCGCTGCGTGCGTGGTCGGCAGCCGGCGGTCGGCGGTCAGCCACAATCGGAATTTCGCGCTGTAAAGCTTCCCTCGTTTTGCTCGCTCGCAAAAACACAAATTTTCAGAAGGGGCTATTTCAATGGCTGCGTTTATGGTTTTGCGCCCCTTTATGACACCCGGGCTATGCGATTGAAGTCGCGCACAGTGACAAGTGCTCCGTCCCCTCGAGCACATGCAACACATAGTACACCTCATCCTCGGCAAGGACAACGATGGCAAGAAAATAAAATTTCGCTTTTTACCCATTCCAGGGCGTCCGCCTGCCACTCCTCGTACTTTCTAAGTCTGCGTATACTGTCCTTATGTACAAGGGGCTGTATTTGAGTTGCACTTCGAAGTATTCGAGTATTTTTATGCGTTTTCACATGCAAAACGTACAGACTATTTTTTGTGTAAAACATAAACACCATCTGTCAGGCTTGGTCTTGATGGCGTGAAATTTTCCTATTTATGGCTATTTACACGTAAAATGGTTTTTACGGTTTTCCACGTAAATAGGCGTAAAATTGCATAAACATGGGCCCTGTATACTTAACCACTATACATAACGACTCCAGGTTTCCAGGGAGCGGTAAACAGATGGGCTGAAATGCGCAGAAAGCGATTTTTTGCTCGTCGTCCACCGACGGTGATGTCGTTGCCCTTGCCGAAGGTGAGGTAGACGATGCAATGCGGATGCTTGAGATTTGGAGAATACATCATTGTGTAGGACATCATCATGTAATTTGAACATGTCGGCCAGCTATAAGAATGCGTCAATATGACCGTGCAAATGACCGTTTCTCTATAAACGCTTTTTCGCGACTAGAACCGTAAATACAAATGTAGCTACAAACCCAAAGAACAAGCCTGTGGTCTGCGTTTACGGCGCAAAAAACAATCGTAGTAACAAATATACACGTGCATACAGATTTCAGCGATTGCGCTGGACGTTATTCTCAAGCTTGTAAAATGGTTCGGCATATCTTGTTCGCAAGGCAGGTGGCCTTTCCACCTACTCGTTGGAAGTTTCATGCCGTCAATCTTACGAAACTATTGAATTGGGAGTACAGAAATTAAAAACCGCGTTGCGTTTTTGAAATCGGCTGCTCTTGCCCTGAAAATGAATGCCGCTGTCAGGGAGTGACCCAAACGGAACCCCAGACATCATTGGCTACTCCACGTTCACCAACATCGTCGGGAACGTGTACGGGGGCCCTTGTAACGAAGAGGGCGGTGGCCACCCTTGCTCCATTACCGGGTTCTACTCACAGGACACGGGTGAATACTGCGGCGGCTGGTACTGCGCCAATTGCGGTCAGGGTGCGACGGCCCTCAGTGGTTCGTTCGAGTTCAATGTGACGGGCGGTGGCATGGAAGGACCCACGTTCACATACGGCACTACTGCGCTCGGCTACGGCAAGTTTTTCCGGTCTCAGGCTGAACATTCTACGGTATGAGCCAGTGTGGGCCGTTCCGCGGTATGGCAGTGATCAGCGCCCCTGATGGAGCTGCCCACTGGGCAAAAGATGGGATGTGGTTGCGACGCCGCGCAGATGCGTCGGCTGACCTCTTGTCCATGGCACGGCGCAGCGGCCGTTGGACAGTCGAAATACTTTGGCGGGGTAAAGGAGTGGCGAGCCGGAATGAAACTGGGCGATGCTTTTCAGATCCATCACCACACTGGAGTGGCAAATATGGCATGGACGAATAGCACATTGGTGCTGCAGAAAAGTTTTCAGTCGCTCAGTAATTTTTGTGTGCAAGGATGGCGACATGTTTTAACTGCATCTCTCCAAACATTATAGCAATGTCTTGTCAAACTTTCAGTACAGCACATTTGCCGACTAGGTCCACGTGCACTGCGGTTGTGGTGGTGGTGGTGTGGTCATGGGAAGGACCTTCAACTCCTTGTCCATGTGAAGCGAAGTTTCATCAGTAAACATCCCAAGCGATCGATCCAGGTACCTAACACATCCTTCGCCAGAAACCCAATGTGTTCAGGAACATGGTTGCCCCGCTTGCACCTGTGCAGGCAGCCGCCAGGTCGCCAATCCCTACCAGTCCGGTGTGGAAGCATCTACAGACATCCCGTCAATCCAGATCCACCCTCCAAGATACAACGAGCATCTCGCACGCAGAACACGGCATCCTGGAATGGTTTTACTCAAGGGATATGTTATTATTATTGCTTTCAAGAAACGGGCAGCGTCAATTGATTCTCGACTTAAAAGCAATCTGTCGGCAGTATGTCTACGGCGTGTTGAGTCCCGATGTTCATGCAGTGGGGATGCAATTTCGAGCCGTGGACCCATGACAATATACTTGTTTCGCAGTCCTTTCGCTTGAATTCCTACTGATTTTGTTCAGTCTGCGCATTGGCCCTGTAGTTCCAGAATGTTTTAGTCACAATTTTAATGATAAGCACCGGTGCTATTGCTCGCCTGCGGTCATCCGCAATCGTGGGTGCTATTCCTACGTTGTATGCATCAGGGCACCCCGGTGCGGATAGCACCGGGTGCTATTCTGGGACGCTACTGGCCTCGAGCGGCGCTATTCGGGGCCAAATAGCACCACTCGGCGCTGAGCAGCATCGGCGGTGCTATTGGTGTGCTGTTGCTCCAAAACCGCCAATGGTGGTTTTCTGACGCGCTGTGCTACTCGGACAGCCGAATCACACCGCCGGGACAATAGCACCCCCGACAAAGGCGCGTTATTCGAAACTGGGCACCCCAGCAATCCCGGGTGCCGGCGTGTGTTCATTGCCTCGCGCTGGGCGACTCCACATCATCTTTTCCCGCATGCGCTTGCCTGGGAGGTGACGCCCTCCGTATGACCTGTTTTTTTCTGTTGGCGTCCAACAAATCTTACCCAGACCGGGTGTGCTCGCGAACAGCTCCGGGAGTCCGGCTCGAGCTTTCGGAACGCCCCTATGTCGCTTGACCGCGCCCCGCGGCGTCGGGCGATCCACTGCGGTCGACGCCGCGTGGCTGGTTGCCGTGACGCCTTGCGCGGATGTACTGCCGACGACCGCCCAGTACTTTGGCCTCTTCCAGGGTCGGCCAAAGTGCTTCTCCCACAGCCCGCCGGCCTTTAACGCCTTTGCGCAAGCCGAGGGTCCTGGCGAGTGGGAGGAGGTGGCGCGTTTGAACTTTGGCCAAAGTTGCGACGCACGCAAGATCGAAGGCCCCACAAAGGGGTCGCTCGCGTTTTGCTAGAGTTGCGGGCATTCGGCTGCCCTTCAAATTGGCGTGGGAAGGATTGCGTGTTCACGCGTTCATGAATGATTGCCACACTGCATATCGCGGCTGACCTTGGTTGGATCCAACCCGGGCAGCCGCGGTGAGCTCAACCGCCTTCGCTGTTCTCGCGCAATCGGGGGAGAAGGGGTCGCGTCAGCCTTGCGAAGTTCGTTCGATAAATCGCAGGTCGTGTGTCTGCGGATACATCTACGGATGGGGCATTAATGCCGACCATGCCCAGGGCACCACTTGATTCGAAGCCAGTCGACGCGCAACGTTCAGTGCTCGCTTGCGGCCTTAGGATAGTCGCCTCTCCTTCTCAGTAGGAGAATATAGACGTTGATGGACTTTGATAGACGCTGTGGCTGCATTGCCATTGCCGCAATGCCCGAGAACACTTCAGCATGTACGCATGCGCTAATGTGTACAAGCGTTGTTGGGTGTGCCAGCGTAGCTTTAATGCTGGTTCGCTGGCCTTGCTGTCGCATTGTTCGGAGTTGCATCCATTGCACTGCAGACGCGCCAATGGCAGCAACGTCTACACTGGAGTACATATCGACTCAATGAAAATAGGCCTTTCTCCAGATGCAATGTGGTGCAACGCTCTGGAGTCGAAAGACCCGTGCACTGGCATGGCACTGCGCATTTGATGCAGCGGGGAGCGTTTCGCAGGCTTTGCATCCGCTGACGGCGTGCAGCGCCGCGCAGGGTCCTTTTCGTGCTGATTTTCATCCGAAGCACGAGATGCGCGCGACTCGAGCCCGAACCGTCGTTTGACCTCACAGGTGACTTGTGGACATATATGGCTATCGCACAGGTGCGCTATTGCGCTGCATTTTAGCATATATGATAAGATGTGCAAGTGCTTGTTTGTATGTATGCTCAGCAACTATCTGGGAATACTGTGCGTATGGGTCTTATTTGCAAGCCAAACTGTGCTCAAGACGCCACCAGGTCCTACACTGCCCCTACCCCAAGTTCACGTAGTTCACAGTAATTGCGATAATTTAGACATTTATCTGCTGGGATTCACCACGTAAGATCTGGAAGGGTGTGGAAATCAAGTTTGTGAGGAGGATACCTAGAACACGTTTCTTCCTCTTGGCCATGCGAAGTTTTCTGGCGCCGTGCGCCCCCCATGAGATATCACAATCCATGTTTTCCGCACTTGCTTAGGAGCCAAACTACATGCGCAGAAATACAGTCCCCAAATAGTATCATTTCAATATTTTTTTCTGTCAATTATTGTTAAGAATAGGTTGCTTGGATATTAGCTTTCGATTATGAAAATCCCATATCACTGAGCCGCCGCCTAAAGCCGCGCGCTGACGTCAGGAAGCGATCCCAGCGGGCCCTCCCGACGTCACCGTTCGCGTCACCTTCGAGAACCTGGTGGACAACGTGTACGGCAGCAGCTTCGCCAACGACAACGGCACCTTCCACAGCTATATCACTTCTTTCCATTCGGCTTCCGAAGCCGAGTTCTGCCGCGGCTGGTGCTGCGCCAATTGTGGGTCTACGCCCGTCTCCGGCTCATTCCACGTCAACGAGACGGACAGTGGCATGGTGGGCCCCTCCTTCGAGCACGGCACTACCGTACTGGGCTACGCCAAGCTCTGCAGGCCTCAGGGCGGTCGCCTGACGATGCGAGCGCCGCTGAAGTTTCCGACGACGAAGCTCCGATGTTTCTAAAGGTAAGAAAAAAGAAAGGAGAAAGAAGAACGACATACTTGCGACGTCTGAGGCTTATTTATGGGGCCCAGAATATGGACCATTGAGAACCGTGGGCGTTGTCTGGATAGGGCGATGAATCGTGGTTGCAAGGGCCGCCTGATGTGTGTAATTGAGCCGGTAGGGCAGAACCTACTCGGGTGACGAAACTGCGCTGATCTGTACCCTTGTGAGGGCGCGGGAGGGGTGAAGGGGGGCAGCGGCTTTGGGCTTTTAGTTTGCGCCTTTCAAGTACACTGGCCAGGAATTGCTCATTTTTCACAGTTTAAATTCTGTTAAAGTGGAACCGAATATTGTATTCTAAGTTTAAGGCGTGTTGAAATGGTACCAGGATGCGTGATTTTGATTGTGTTCTTGGTGCTAATTTCGCAGTGCTAGGGGCAGCGCAAATGTGTGTCTTACCAATACAGTGCGGTGGCGTCCTTGCCAAAGCCTGCATACAGGCACAAGTTTTCTACAAACAGTTGTGATTTTTTGTTTCCAAATGCTTTTCTTTCAACGATTGCGTCCCTTCCAGGTTGACTGGTGGCTGAATAGTCCCGCTTTTTGGAAATAATCTCTACTTTTTTTTTTTTTTGGGGATTGATAGACAACGGATTTGGGGCAGTTGAGGCTCAGCATAGGCTATGAAGAGAAGAAGAGCTTCATGGCATGCAGGCCGACAGAGACAACAGGCAGTGCGGTACAGGGCGGTGCCAACAATAAATATCTGTTCATAAAAACAAAGAAGACAACAAAAATGTGCTTTCTTTTTTCGTGCTCACCAGGAAAAGTGCTTTTCCAGGAAAGGCGTATTATTCGCGGTGAGTTGTACGACACGGGATTAAAGAGTATGTCTGTTATATGTACATGTCCATAACTCGGTTTGTGACTCATTTGAATTTCAGCAGCCATGGGCAAAATCCGACAAGTACACCTCAACAACAGCGTCGGTTTTCGTATGTTCCTGCTGGTTCTCTGTTTCGAAGGGCCCCTCTCCATATTTTCTAACATTTTATATTTTATATGCTGTCCTCTACTTTGTACGTTACTAGGAGCCCATTCAAAACACTGCCCGGTTTCCGGTTTGGTAGTCGCGTCCCATGCGCCAAAAATTTGCACGTTCCCCAAAAATTGGTGCCCACACCGAAGTCCGTGATCGCAGCTTCAACCAGTGATCACGCGCAACTCGGAGAAGGAAGGTGCGATTCAAGTCCTCTCTGCGAACAGCGTACACGGAATGTCGCTCAACCAATTGGTTGCAACGCCCGGCAACCGTGCCAAGCTGCCTGGCGTCCTTTCTCTAAAACCACCCAGTTGTTCCAAATCGTCCATCACACCACCCACAATCACGCGCGTCAACAACCGCATCACGCAATCCTTTACAGGAGCACCACGCAAGCATCACGCATCGGTAATGTAGACGCGCGCTTTTGCGAATCGATGACTTTCTGCACCAAATCGGTGATTGCTTGCACCAATCCCTCCAAAACTAGCCTAACCTAACCCCTAAAACCTAAAAAACTAACCCGAACCCTACCTTAAACTTAACCCTGAAACCCACCCAAAACCTAAACCTAACCCTGAAACTGAGGTGAGGACCTAATGTGCACGTGACTTGGTGCAACCACTCACCGATTTGTTGCAGGCAGCAATATCGTTTTCCCTCCTTCCCCTCAACCCTGGCCAACGGCCTCCCAGGCCGCCAGATAGACCCGCCAAGGCCAAATGGCGGCGCCGCGCGGCGACGGCGACCCCCTGGGCTTCCAGAGCGCCCTCGATCGCCAACTCCAATCTCAGGGCGATCTGTCAATCGACGCGTTCGCGGCCAAGTACCCGCCGCGCGGCTCTGGCCCCCCCTTCCTGGATGGGGTGTCCTTCGACCCGCGAAGAGCAAAGTACTGGGGCCTGATCGAGGAGGGCAATTCCAGGCGATCTGTGCAATCGAGCGCGGAACAAGCAAAGCGGAGGAAGAGGCACGACGGCAGCCTGCTGACGCGGCTTCCCGCTGGGGCAATGGAAAAATTGACGCGGCACGGATTTGTTGTCACTGAGGCGCCTTTTGCGAGTTTTGGTGACGCTTTTCACTGGATCTACAGTGACGATCTGCCGGTGTGGGTGGGCGCGGACGCGATGCTGCACGCCTGGCACAGGACCTACGATGAAATGCTGGTGGATGTCGAGGTTGATGTTTTGGCTCCGAGGCTGATGGGGGTCCTGGAGGGGATGCGGGGGGCGGTGCCGGCGGCGGGTGAGGACCTGAGGGGCACGGCGATCGAAGAGGGGATCAAGGACGCGGACTTTTTTCTGACGGTGGCGATCTCGCTGCTGAAGGGCAAGAGGGTGGAGCTGGGCGAGGGGCAGGGGCGATGGCGGGGACCCAGCATGGCTGTGGGGTTTGAAAGGGAGAGGGAGGGGGAGGTTGAGGACTTTGGCGGGCAGCAGGCCAGCTGTCTTGGGAATGATGATCGAGTTCAGGCTGCATTGGCGGCGATCAAGGAGGAAGAATTGGCACGATGGGGGCTGTGGGGTGGCCCCGACCTGTTCGACTTCTCCCAATTCAAGCCCAGGGGGCACTACTTGAGGAGCGGCGCCCTGAGGCGGTACTTCAGGACTGTGATGTGGTGCGGCCGCGTGGAGGTGGTGGTGGGGGGAGGGGAGGAGGGGACGGACACCGACGGCCTGGCAGCGGCCCTGGGGCTGTTGTATGTGCTGAGGGCGTGTGGGGGATTTGGGGATTGGGAGGCGTTCGAGGATACGCTGGCGGGGTTTGTGGGGGAGGCGGACTCGATGGGATTCCGGCAGCTGGAGGCCGTGCTTGGGCAGTACTGCGCTCAGGTGGGCGGAGTAATCTGCTGTCAAATGCATTGGTGGAATTTCCTGGTGCAAAAAATTGGGTCCCATTTATTGCTGGAAAAGTGGGGTCTAATTTTCTGGCGAGGGACGGGTTCGCATTTTCTGCCAAAAAATGAGATGCCAATTTCTGTTGGAAAATGAAAACCCAGTTTCTGGTAGGGAATGGGGTCCCATTTTCTGCTGGAATCGGGGCGGTGTTGGTACCCTGGGACCTTTTTGGGCCATTGCAGGTGGTTGGAAGGGGGGGGGGGCAGCAATCTGGCTGTGTGCTCAGAGCTGGTATTATAGCCTTGTGGAGCACTCAACACACAAATCAGTGCGAGGGGCGACATGCCTCAGCATGCATGCCATGCATTGTGACCCATGCTGTCCTTGACAGCTGGTGGTTGCCTTTTGAGTGGAAGGTATATGTGAAAGTATATAAGCCACATCGATGTGTGCCTCCCCCTTCTTGGGCTGTCACTGTTGATCGCATTTGTTGAGAACAAACTGCTCTGTCACTTGTCGGCAGCCGATGTGGCTCTTGAGTGTGTGCAAAACTCCAATGCTTGCTTTCTTCAGAACATGAGGAATCTTGCTGCCCTTCTATATGTTACTTGATGGTTAATGTTGTCCTTCAAGTGAAGGGAGAGCATGCGGTGCAATTGACGGCCCCCTCCCAGGCAAGAACATGTCTGTCTTCTTTCATTCCAAATTCAAAACAATTCAACGGAGCCTGGTACAAGATACGTGCATGTATGTTATGTGTGTGAAATGTGCATATGATGATGAAGAAATTCCATTCATTGCATGTCAGCCACCGGGGGCAATGTTGCCACCCAACCATACAAGACCAGTATGTCCATTGTTTGTCCCAGGAATGTGCACATGGTTTAGTAATCTTGCTAAGCAGCATCGCAGAGCTCCAGAAATGATTGGCCAAAGGGTGACAATGGGCATTGTTGCACCACAGGTCGGTCTGAAGAACATGGCAGAGTTCAAGAGCACGCGCTGCCTGGATGAGCTCCTGGTGCTGATCAAGAACTCGGACCTGGGGACCCAGGCGATCTGCAGCTCAGTGTGGTTCAGCGACCTGAACGATCCTGTGCCCATCACCCTCCCCTCAGTCTTCACGTTCACGGGCCAGAAATTCGTGATGGACAGCTGGGCGATCTCCAACAGTGTCTTCGACAGGGTCCTGTTCAACGGCAAAAAGGTGCCGCACCAGCACCCAAGCTGCCTCGACGTCTTCTTCTCGGTGCTGGGCAACAGCTCTGTGGCCTCAGAAATCTGTGCGAAGGTGAGAGAGTCTGTGACGCCCTCTATCAGAGTGCACATTGTACTCGGCGCTACTTATGGGGAAGAATGGTATAAGGATCAGTGCTTTGCAGTACTGTGTTGTACCACTTTATCCTTGGCATGCGTGCAAGGTGCATGGGCCCTGCTCTATCTTTCGAAGGCAGATTGAGCAAAGCGATGTAGCCCTTCTGCATGAGTATGCCCTGCCTGGCGGTGCCACCTTGGCGAAGGGGCTTGCCTCATCATGCTGGGACAGGTATGCAGGCAATGGAATTGGACATGTCCACCAAAAATCCATCAAATAGGCAACGCAATGAGGACTGCAGTTTTCCGAAGTTCTGTGAATTCCATGTTTGCATCTGTGACAAACTTGAAACACGGAGATTCAGCCCTTTGCTGCAAGGGCACGCTGCCCAGCGGCGTCACCATGGTGAAGTAGCTTGCCTGTTATGCTGTGACAAGTATGCAGTTCATGTAGAGCTTTCCCACAACCTGTAGAATAGGCAATGCACTGAGAAGCATATATTCCATGGGCTCTGTGAATTTCATTTTGCCAGTACGTCTTCGGCTTCTGGCAAGTGCTGGCAATCGACTCAGGCAGTGTTTGCTGAATGTCAAGGTGAGGGACAAAGACCTGCCCTACCACTCCCAGCTGGCGGCGATCAGGTCCATCTTCGACCAGCTGCCCCAGTCAGCGTGGAGAAAGAACCTGTACACCCTGTGGCTGAGGCTGCTGCGGACGCTGTCCATGCCGACCACAGGGGACGAATTTCCCCAAGCCATGCGTACATCGGCCTGGGCTGCAAAGTGCACGGAGACACAGGCAGGCAGCTGGACCCAGCTGCGCCACGACACTGTACTTTATGCAAAGCAGTCCTATGGGATGAAAATTCGCTGCGAATACCCTGCAGGGTATGTGGACCCCCGCGGTGAGTTTTGGGATGCGTTTCTGGACATGGTGGGGAAGGCCAAGGAGATTTTGGTGGAGGGGGCAAAGGTGGCGCAGGGGGGGGAGGAGCAGGCAGTCGAGAGGGCAAGGGGTTTGGCAAAATCTGGCAAAGGGGGGATGCTCCAGGCGCTGGACAACGGAGACCCCGTCAACTGCTTCAGCAGCTCGCCTTCGTTCAGACTGCTGAGGAGGCAGGTCAGCATCCTGGAGAGGTGGGAGGAGGTGCTTGGCATGCTGTCCGGCATTGCGGAGAAGGAGAGGCAGCAGCGGCCCCTGGCAGAATCTGAGGTCAGCTTTTTGAAAAAGATCGTGCGCATTGAGCACCTGGGCAGCGGGGGGCCGTGCTACGACGGCTGGTACTGTGACCTTTTCTACAAGTCGCGTGAAGATTCCTGCGCGAAGGATTTGATAGTTGCAGATGTGCATTCCATGCCTCCAGATGCATTGAACCCATCGGGGTTCGTGCTGCACCAGGGGGTGGGCCCCCCGGCCCTGATGACCGTCGTGGTCGATGCGGGGCCAGATCTGGCTGTGTATTTTGGGCCGGTGTTCAGGCACCACGAGTTTGAGTTGCTGGGAATGACGAGGCTGACGGATGAGGAGTGGGAGGAGCGGGTTGGGAGGGGGGAGGTGCCGGCGGCGCCGGGGTGGAAGACTTATTTGGCGGCAGAGGAGAGGGGGAAGGGCTCGGGGGGGCGGGGCGTGCTGGGGAGGATCAAGACTTGGGCGTCCCACTCCAACCGCTGGTAGTGCTGATAGCACTGGCAGGGTACTGAGACTGCTGGTAGTGCTCCTGGTAGCAGTGGGACTACTGGCAGTACCCCTGGCGGTGCTGAGAGTACTGGTAGTACTGCTGGTAGTACTGTGTGCACTGGTAGTAGTGGTGGGTGACACTGAGAGTGCTTCTTTTGGCAGTGTTTTGGGCACAGCTCGTTTTGGGTGAATAGTTTGTTGCAGGCAGATCTTTTGGGGTAGGGGGTCGTCCTTTGGGGTCACAGTTCATGTCTTTGGGGCATGTTTTAGTGTGCTCTTTCAGAATGTTTGCTGTTTGAATGTATTCTGCGTGTTGTTTTGAACTCTTGAACGTTTGCGTGTTCAGTGATTTGGGGACAGCTATTTGGTGGTTGGTTCGTGTGCCGTGGTTTCGGCCCTGTCGTTGTGGGCGTCGGTTTGGGGAGATGCTCTGAGATGGCTGACGGTGTAGGGCCAGGGGCGCTGGGAGGGGTAGGGCTGTTGGCGTGCCGTCCGCGCTGCTGACCATGCTCTCCGGCGACGGGGCACTTATTGTGCGGTATATGGATGTGTCTGCATTGCTGCCGAATTGGGCGGCGCCAATGGAGGATGCCAAATTGGAATCCACGTTGAACGTGGACATCCCATTATTCAACCTTCCACTTGGCGGGCTGTCTTTAGGGGTACCTCGAAGGCACTTTTCCCCTTTTTTCTGTTTTCTGTTTAGCTATCGGTGTATATCCCGCTGGGTCGTGCATGGCGTGGATGGTGACATGCACGTCTTTGCCACAACCCGATATATAGGAAATCTTCTGCTTTTGTGTGTATTTGAAGCATAGCACAGGATCTGGTCGTGCGCAGTGCGCCTCAGGGAATCCAGCATGTCTGGGGCGGGCTCCAGCAGCCGCGAATTCAGGCCAACTATGTGCTTTGCTCACTTGACGCCGATCACGGTACATGTTTACTGAAGCGGGGTGCACACAATGCTCGCTTGGAGCGAATTCGAAAAAGGTGCCACTCTCAGATCCCAATTCAGATGAGTCTGGCTGGTTAGAACAGGTGCAGGTGATGTAGGAAATGGAAGATGGCGCAGCGGCGGATGCTGACTTTAGAACAGGTGGCGTTGCGGCGGGTTGGGACCAGCGCCCGCAGTTGGACGGTTGCTGTTTGGCACGGTTCGATCTGTAGGCATGACGTTGATGATGCCTTGCTCATCCTTTCGTCCCTTTGCACAGGATCAAGTGGTGGGCTTTTGTTAATGGCCAGCACTTTGCTTCAGGAAAATGTGGTACAGCCAGGTAGTACCCATGCTGAGTATTTTGCGACTCTTTATCGGAAGAGTGTTCCGAGGCGGCTAATTGCCGCCTTGAACTCTCTCGTGAGGTGGCCAAACCCTGCGCACATTCCAAGTCTCAAACGAGACTTGGAGTCTCAAACGTCGCGCGTTGCGCAACATATTGCCAGTACTTTGGGAAACGAAAGCGGCAGACGAGCATCCGCGAGTCCACAGCCGTACGGCTACATCGCCGCAATTGTACCGCCAGTGCCAGCAGCGCACCGCCGCAGCGCCAGTGTGCTGCCTCAGTTCTGCGGCAGTACAGACGCTGTGACGTCAGCGTGCTTGCATCATGCCACCACCACCGCCTCAGTCCATCCTGCGTATCCCGGTCGAAAACCCGCCCACCCTGTGCCCACAGCCAGCTCGCCACTTATTCGAATCGTCCAGAAGCTGGCAGGGGGGACGTCCGCGGCTGACCCGCCAAAAAATTGATGGCACTGATCGGATAATCGTTTTCCCTTTCTATCACTTCCGAGTGTTGCAGAACAAAAGCACGCCCCTGCATGCCAATACATTTTTTAACTTGATTTTTCCTTTTCTTCTAGGCCGCTGCCGATCATGAGAGGGTGGACCTCAAGCGCGCCCACCGGAGCATCGGTCCATCACACCGGAAGGTTGAAATCCGAAATTTGAAAATCGAGCTTGAGAAACTAGCTCGGCCATTACACCCCCACCCCACCCACCCAATCACCACCCCCTTGCGTGAGCGAAGAAAAGCTGCACGCGATGGCACACGCCAGCAATGCTAGTCGTTTTTTTGGTCCGAATCCACACATCTAAAGCTACGGCCCTTGGCGAGTCCTATCTATTGGCTTCCATCCACTGCTGCGGCTATGCTCAAAAGAAAATTCTTGGAAGACACAAAATTCAATCCCGCTCTCCCGTCGTTTCGTCGCAGCCGATGCCCGAACTCATGCCCTCTCCCTGGGCCCCAAGGCCCAACTGTCCGGGTAAAATGCAAGGCCCTCGATGGCAGTAAGCAACGCAAAGGCTCTGGCGCACGACCCCTGGCACTTTCCGGGCACTTTCTCGGCGCTTCCCAGCCACATTGTCAAAGCACTCCTGGATCCTTTCGCCCTTGGATGTGACAGCATCCTTGCGCCAGCATGCCTCGCCGTGACGTCACCCCTACGTCTGCGCACGCCTCCTGACCGCCCGCCGCCTGGCCACCACCGGGTCCCGCTCGTAGTACCCCATCGCGAAGACCACGTTTTCCAGCGGTGCGCCCCACTGCGCAGGCGTGAGCTGACCCGCCAACTGACCCTCGAGCCGTTGACCGGCCAGCTGACCCTCAAACTGACCCACGTGCTGATCCAGGGGTTCTGCAGGCCGGTCCCCAGGTCCCAGCATCACGACCTGCGATTGGGATGCCTGGCCCACGGGACGGTAGTTAACGGGGTTTGACGAAGTCAATGTGGTCAACGGGGTTAATGTGCTGCCCAACCATGAGGGAACCGCGATGGCCGTCGGCACCGAGAGCACGGCAGCTGCTGCAGGCACTGCTGCCACGCCGATGCCGCGCCGCCTATCCCCACGAGGGTGCGATGCATCGATCCATGACGTCTGCCGATGTGGCCTGTCGATCGATGACGTCATCTGGCGCGGATCACCCCGCCTGTGGGCTGCCGCCCGATCTGCACCTTGCCTGCCCCGCTCGTGCGCCTCCCTTTGATGATATAAAGGAGCATTGACCCCATGCACTTCCTCCCTCACGATCGGCGATGCGCTGACCTCGTGCACCTCATGCGAGTCGGGATTGACCTCGTGCATCTCGATCCGCCCGGGCTGATGCATGCCTGCATGCGCGGTGGTTGACCGCGCCCGACGCGCCCTCTCCTCGGCATGGGCATGGGATGAGGGGTGCGGCGTGGGTGGCCTGGCGAGGTGGATGGGCACTAGGGGGGCACCTGAGTAGTGACGGTGGCCGGCGTCGTTAAGGTGGTCCAGGAGGATTGCAACGTGGGCAAGCTCGTCGACTGCAGGGCACAGACAGAGCAGCAGAATGGCGAATTGAATGAGCGTCACACCAAGCAATAGGCAGTGCCTATTAGGCACTAGTTAACGAAAGGCCAAAATACACTGTTGAAAACAGTGTACTGTGTAACACGATTGCAAATCGCGTACCGCATGACGCGACCGAACATCGTTTAAAAATCGTGTTAAATCGTGCAATCATCGTGTATTTACCGCATAAAATGGGACCAAACCCTGTAGTAAATGATTGACTGAGTGTACATGGTTTCACACGATTCTTACACGGTTCGCAACTGTGTATTTGTGCCAATTGTTCACTTGCGAGGAGTGAACCTGATTTTGTGCGATGTGACTGTTACTGACTTGATTCATCTCCATTATATGCTTATCTGGCCTTGTACGCTTACAACAGCATCAGACACTGTTGTATGGTTCATGTGATTGGTGTCACTTGATGCGAATGATGCTGATCGAACAAGGCAACAAATAAATGGCACTTTTGCATGTTTGTGCACATGTGGGCATGCCTTCCACACAGATATAACACACAGATGCATGTCCCAGATTCTGAATATGGCCCACAATTTGAATGTCACATTTCAGGACAATGTGGTTCTTTCTTGTGACACATTTTCAAGATAGAATTAGCTTAAGTATATCAACAACCGATGAGTCACGCCATACAGCACTACTGCAAACAATCCTTTCACCAGTCCACTGTCCATGATGCCACACAGCACGACTGACTGCCAATCGAGGCACGAAGGACTATCATCAGCAAAAGCCCCGACAGCACTCGGCAGTGCAGTACATTCGAGCAGGACACCATCATGTCGTAAACTACTGGCGTAAAACGCAGCAGTGCTTGCCCACACCTGACTGCACGTGAACATGCCTGCCCTCCCCTGCGCCCAGCAGCCCAGAAGCCCCCTCGTACGCCTCCTCATAAGACAGCGGCACATGGGCGTGCAGGTTCCCTGAAGCGTCATCTGACCGGAATGATGTCGTCATCCTTGGCTTCTTGGCACATTCCTCCGCCACCTCGGCATCGCGCTGCCGCTGGCGCTCCCGGACACGTGCCGGGAACAGCGCCTCGATCGTGTTCTTCAGCCGTACACAGACACCTGTGAAGCAGCACCATCAAAAACTTCCAATAAAATACTTCATTTGCCAATTCATTAATTGACTGATACTTTATTACTAACTAACACTTGATTGCTTACTGATTAACAATAATTAATACTTGATTAATAATGTATAATTGATTGATCCTTGATATCGATTGATAATTGTTAAATGATTGATGAATTGATCAATTAGTGAGATTGGTATGGTGCTTATGGAAACCTGCCAGCACAGGGTGATATCCAGAGCATTTTCCAGCTCTCACACTGGTCCGACCAGTGCGCTTCTGGGAGCTTCTTCTGGGAGAAAATGGTATCAGGTTCAGTACTGTATAGTACTTGCTTGCACCACTTTTCCCAACATTGCAATGCAGTGCAGTGCAGCACAACAGAGGTCTGATAGATATGCACTCACTTCTGAACTATTTGTGTTATCTCTTTTTTGGCTGCAGCCCATTTGCATGACGCAAAAACACACACACAGAAATAGAATCCTCTGCTGTGCAGTCGAAAACTGGACTGTAAAAATAAGGCCATAAGAACGTGCAAAAGCTAGTATTCCTCCACTGGCCTACCAAGGTCTGGTGGTATGGGCTTCCGGCAGGTTGGGCACGTCCACTTGCAGCTGATCCGAGTCCACTTCTCGTAGCAGTTCTTGCACAAGTCGTGGCCGCACGTCCCTGCTATTCATCGTTTCCTCAGTCATCCAAGTAACAACATAATTGATATTTGAATTCATACAATCGAAACAGTTCTTGCTGACAAAAGGCCATACAGCACAGTCCTAAACTCTTGCCAATCTTCGCTGCATGTGTCTGGCACAGGCAGCGCCCAATCAAACGTTCCAAATGGTCAAGGCAATTCGCTTGCTTTCTGCATCAATTCAGTTCGGTCAAATTGAGTTTGTTCGCTGCCAGATTCCCGGTTATCCCTGCAAATTCATTTTGGAAAGAACTGATTGGCAATCCTTTCTGTGCTGAAACTGTGCATAGAGTTCAAGGAAACCCGTAAACCAAATACCAGCACTGCTATTGATAATAATCACAAACAACTAATCCTAACCCTAGCACCAAATCCTAACATCAAACCTTAAATCTAAACCTAACACTAACACTCAAACTCACAAACATCAATGATTGAGTATTGGTATATTTGCATAGTGGTGTTTCTATACTAATGGCAAGGCACATGGCAGCCCCACATGCATTGTGTGTCCACTGAGTACACCACATTCATACTTTCATTGATTCACAAACCAATCAAACACTCATACGAGTGCAAAAGCTCCAACAAGGAGAAAATGTCTTCTGCTGAGCTTGGGTTCACAAACTTCAGCAGCTGCAGCGATTGAAGCGGGGAATGTGGGCACAACCAAGAGTTGCCAGCAGCAAGACTGGCCCTACACAGTGCTGAAGTACCACTGGTACTTGGTAGTTGGACACAAACAGAGAATCACCACAACTACGGCTCAGGAAGGGGTGCCCAGTTTGTGCAAAATTTCTCCTTCCCACGTTTTCAGTTACTCCAGTTGATAATCAACACAGAATCCATTCCAATTCAACATATCAGTTGATTTCCTTCGATTTCCATTTCAATGATTTTGCCACTCCGGAACAACAATGGCGCAAGTGGCACCAGGGATATGCCTTCTGACCTGTTCAGTTGTGGCTCACTGCATCAAAAACTGTATGGAATCAATCAGCCAGCAGACACTTTGCAGTGATTGGCCTGGAGTGTGGCATAAACTTGTTGGCAATTCTACACTGCCAGAGTTGAAATACACTGCACAAGGGCCCCAAATTGTCTTTTGAGTGCAGAATCAACGCAAAGGACTTGGCTGCTGGCAGCAAAACTAGCAGCAGGGGGAAAGGGCGATTTGCAGCTGTGTCCGACAGGATGTCACCCACACAACTGCCCACAATCCTGATGGACACCACCAGCCCACCATCAGTTCAGAGTTGAAAGTTGTGCGTGTTGGGTGGACTTCCAACGTGGGGCTGGTGCTTCTTTGACCAACCATTATATGATCCTTTCAGATGGATAGGAAAACTGATGCTGCCATGAGATCTGAACCAAGTCCAGACAAGTGCGACACCACCTGCACTTTGGGTGGGCAAACATGGCTGCTCTCAGGTGATGAGGTTCAGGTTGCGGAAAAATTTCAAGCTCAGCCAACAAGGTGTCCTGGTCTATTTTCTCTACAATTCCAACACAACACATCACATTGAAGTGTCCAGGCACCACCCAACCCAACGGAAGGGGTGTGGACTCTTTACCACTGGATTAGAATGTCGGGCTGCTTTCCTCAGGTGCCCATCTTTCTCACATTGTACAGCTTTTCGTGTGCAGGAAGAAGACATTAGGAACTAAGCCAACAGCGCTTGAAAGGTCTGTCTGCTAGGCTCATTGCATTTCATTTGCTACTGACGATAAGGATCAGTCCAATCCACGGAATTCTGCCAAGGGGGGAGGCACTTCTGGTGTTCATTGCTCCAAGCAAGATGATGCCAGGCACACTTGCTCAGCAGGGGGTGCCCCTTGCGTTACTTGTTTCTCTGTGTCTTCCACAAATCTTGCACAAACTCATTGTGCTTTTTCACCAATCCTATCCACACTCGGGCGACATCAACCCACCCCCCAACCACCCACACTCGCCGCTCGACACACCGCCCTCCGCTTCATCGGCGCGATACCGGAACAGGGGGGCAGAATCGATCGGGCGGCGCGCCCGCCCGCTCAACGCTGGGTCAGCGAGGTCAGAGTTTGGTGAACGCTCTGCGCCGCCGGGGCCCGTTCTCTCCGCGGACCCGAGACCGCGGAAGCCGCGAGAACCCACGCGCCGCTCGACACTTCGAGCCCACAATCGTCGCCTCAAGAGCGCGATCCGCGCCCAAGCGCCGGCGCCAGACGCCCGCCATGCGATCGGAGGTCCCCGGAGTCCCTCCCCGAATCACGGAGGGCCTCCCGGTCCGATGCCCAAAGCCTTGGCACCCGACAAAACCCGTGCCCATGACATGGGGACGCGCGCCAAAACGACTTCCAGCCTACGCCCCGCGCGGATCGCGCGCCCAATCGCGAAGGCCGGTGGCGGAGATCGGACCCCGTCAACGAGGGTCAGAGCGAGCGGCGGACGCCACCGGCCGCCCTCGTCGGCGTTTCTTCCCCCGGCACTCCGCAATCGCGCCCACCACATCGAAGCCGGCGATCGGGACGCCCCGCCCCTCCTTAGATCCCCGTCAACACCACCAACCGTGCCCTCTCCCCCCTTCTCCTCCCCAATGCGGCTCCAGCCTTCGCCTCATCCTCCCCTGCGCCCTGCTCCTCTCGCGTTTTCATCTCACCCTCATTCCCCACCCCCCTACCCCCCTCCTCCCAAAGCTTCAACCCATTCTCCCGATTCCAATCGCAAAAACACGCGCTGGCCCATCTTCAAAGATGCTATTTTCAAAAAAGTTTAAAACGCCAGCCGCCGCCCACCCATACCCCCCACCCACCCCACCCACCCCCGCCGGCCCGCCCCAATCCACCCACCTACGACTGGGTCCAGCAACAGGTCGAAGCAGATCGCGCACTCGAATTCCGCCTCCCTCGGTGCCTTCCGCCCGCCTTCCTCATCTCCAATCGGCGGCCCCCGCCCATCCCGCCCGCCGCCCCGGGGCCTCCCCATCCCCCCAGCCGAGAACAAAACTCGACCGTTCTCCGGAATTCGATTCCTCGATCCGGATTCCCTCCTCGGATCGCGATGCCGCCGGGAGGGCGTTTCGCCGCCGGCGTCACGCTGGGCGCTGCGCGGGCGTCACGCGTCCGGTGCAGGTTTCGCGGGGCGAGGGCCGAGGAGGACTCGGGCGGGAGCGTGGAGACGGGGAGAAAACCGGCCCCAGGCCAACGTGTCACGTGACTGGGGCCGGTGTCACATGCTCCGGGTCCGGTATCACGTGACCGGAACCGGCGTCGCGTGACCGGGTTTGTGCCGGATCCGGTGGACAGGCCAGTACCTGGGAGCAGTACTGGGGGGGGAGTAACTGTCTCTTTGGGCCGGCAGATGGATCCCGGCGTGATGGCCTCGAAATGAGCGCCCCCTCGGCAGCGGCGTATTGGTGAATCCTGCACCGGATAAGGGGTGGTTGCCCCAGATCGATGAATTTGCACCAAATCAGTGAATTCACCCGTCGGAGTTTCATCATCATCATGATTTTTCGTCGGAGTTTCACCCCGAAGAGTGTGAGGGGGGAGGGGGTGGGGATCGCGGCGTCCGTGGATTGGTGCAGGTGTTCCAACGGGTTGGCACAGGTGATAAACGATTTGGCGCAGGGGTTGGCCTTTCATGGCGGTCACCCCGGTGGGATGAAGCATGACTACAAGCAGTACAATCTGTTGCGGTACAATCAAAAAGAATGTTGGCCAATCACCACGGTTCAAACCCTGTCTGCATGTGGGCGCTTTCCGGGCAACACGGTAGTTCCTGGCATACAATTACTGGCTGCACCAAATCGGTGATTGCTTGCACCAATTCCCTCCAAAACTAACCTAACGTACACCCTAAACCTTACAAACTAAACCCAAACCTACTCATATACCTACCCTAACCCTAAAATTGAGGTTAGAACATAGTGTGCACGTGATTTGGTGCAGGTAGTAACATTATTTCATAGTTCCTTGGGGAGTGCGACGTGGCAGTTGGGGCCGGAGCGGCAAATTACTGGGGATGCTTGCACCCCACCGTTGTGATCGACGACCACTACGAAGAACGGCTCTAAAGCACTAGCCCAGTGCTGCTGAGAGCTGGACCAGTATTGCTGAGTACCTGGACTTTGGTACAGTGGCCTGAAAATGCGCTTCAATATCACTGGATGGATTGGCTCACAGATGGTTGCATCACAGCCCCACCGCCTCGTTGGCTGCTGGGCTGCAATTCTCTCCAAAGTTCAAGATTAAGATGCTTGAAAAGCACTGACGAAGCCCATGTGGGATTGAATAAAATAGGACATTTGACAATCTAATCTAATTTCAATAGGCAATCTGGTTGAAATCAATGCCTGCCCTTACACTTTCAGAGCAATGATGGGCAAGTATCCACTCCACAGCATGTCCCAAATACTGCTTTCACAACCTCAATCCCAGAGCTGGAACCAAAAGCATGACAGTGTCATGATGACACTGACACTTTGGGGGGACAGGAGGAAAGGGAGGGGAGGTGCAAGTTCTTCCACACGACACAGAAGTCAAATTGGTTTTGACGAAAGTCAAGGTCCATTGAAACTGAAGGGTGTGTTTCCAACCCAGTGGGTTGATGGCATCACAATTCCATGCCCCACACCACAGCACAATGCACAGACATGCGCTGTGGGCTCTAGAGGCCAAAAAACCGCCCAGCCGTGCAGCTCCCAACACCCCCGCCACATGATTCGTTGATGACATTAGTTATGCCATCCACAAGCACAGCCAATGTTGACTACCCGACCCTGTGCTGGCCCACTGCTGGGATGTGCTGCCAGTGGCATCCTCGATGGCAGGCACCCCAAGCCACTGGACAGACTCTTGGCCCTGGCATGGATCCTTCGGGGCCAAATAGTCCTTAAGGCTCACTAGGCCAGTTTGTGTTTGGCCGCTTGAGTTGTGTCTTGCGTCCCTTGGTCCAGCAGCAGTGGCCGGAGGCCCCCCTCGCCGATGGCTCCCCCTCCCCTAATGAACAACTGCACCGGGTTATGGTTGCAATCACAAATTCGATGCACAGCAAATGCCATTCTACAAGACTAATGCACACTATTCTTCAGCACTGCAATTGTTAACTACAACGACCTACTTTGACCACAATTACACGTCACTATTTTGTTCAGGAAGTCATACTCAATACCGATACTCCAGTACTTGAGCACAAGAGTGCTCAATACTTTTTCTTCAAAATCGAGCCCCATCAGCCACTGTGCGCTTATTCTAACTATTGCATAATGCATGACACGATAGTAATGTAACACAGAAATGGTCTGGATATGACATGAGCATCATATGATGGAATATGGTAGATAATGGTATGGTATGGTAGGTAGTGGACAACTGCAGTGCGAAGGAAAATGCTACCCTGTGGTTTTGTTTAAACAGGCATCAGATCACTAGCCAAGCAGTTCCTCAGTATGCTGCCATTCAGCAATCAGATGAGATTAGCAATTATCAGAAGATCGTCATCGCCAGTGCATGCGCTCACAATCCCATAAGAACTCATGCCTGGTTTTCCCCTTTTGCAATGCACTGCCAGCAAACAGGTCGAATAATGCAAAACACCAAGCACGGCAGGCGTCTGCTGTATCAAGCATGGTGCTACAACAATATAGTGCACAATGTGTTCCTGGTTTGGCTACCACAGTCAGTACTCCTCCCATCTGATGGACAAATATAGATACGCCTCAGAAAAAGTTTTTGATAGTTGTGAGCACACACCAGCTCCTGCAGCATTTGATTCAATCAACAACCATTCTGTCAGTGATACACGCACTTTTGCAATAGGCACCTCTCCAAGCACTGGCCCATCCCCAACTTGTGTGACAAGAATTATGTTGCAATATTGCTGCAGTACCATATTAACTGTACTCAATCAGAATAATGGGCAGCACATTTCAAATGTCCTGGCAAGGACTGCCAGTGGAAAGTTCTATTGATCTACGGCCACCTCTATCACCATGCACTCAATCTTGTGGACACCACTAGTCCTCCTCACGTTGCCAGGCAGTACTTACAGGCTTGGTGGCACCAACTGTCAATACAAAACCTGGACTAATCAGCAAACCTCTATCGTTGCCTTCCACGCATTCTTGTGAACATGTCTGGACCCAAGTGCGGGATGGCACTCTAGAGTTATGGTAGAGAGTGTGGATGCACAGCAACAAGGGGGCGCTTCTTTGAGAGGTGCTTCCTCGCATGGGTACAGAGTGGACGCTGGAGGACCGCACACCCCAAGCTAAGGCGACGTTGCTGGCGTGCATAATAATGGGCCATTGCCATTCAGCAGCATGAGGATACACAGCCATGAGGAGCCCCTTGTGGAGTGTCCCCTTTGTGGGGAGCTTTTTACCAAGGAGCACATTGTGTTTGAGTGTGTAGATCTAAGGATGGCTTTCTTACAGAGTGTACCGCTAGTACATAGAGGGGACCTCCAATGGATTATGCGATAGGGACAGTAGGCGTTTCTTACCTTGTTTGGGAGTGTGGTGGATCGAGCGACGGAAGGAGCTGGACTTTCTGTCGATTGATCTTGATGTGATGCTTCTTTTCGCTGACACCTGCAATGTTTTTTGTGGGGTGTTGCACACTGTGTGGGGGGTTTGGACCTCAGGATGTCAAGGGTTCACATTGGGGTGTGGTGAGGGGAGTGGGCAGGCTGTGGGTGAGATGCAGGGGAGTGTCCAAACAAACTATCAAAATGCCTCAATGTAGGGGCAAATGGCAGTTCGCACGTACTGGCGTACACGGGGACAAACAATGGACATGTGTTCCTTGGAGCTAGGTGGCGACCTAGCCCATGTTGGCTGACACACTGTACATGGAAACTTCAATTCAGCTCAACTGTTTTGGGCAAGTTGACGAACACATTCTGTGAAAGCAATAGGCCGACAGGTTCTGCGGACAAGTTTTGGTGCACACATTACAGGAAGGAAAGGGGGCTGGAATGCCGTGCAGAATTAATCATGCAAGTCATTTATCAACAACACGCTCTTTCCTGGGATATTTCTCCCCTTATCCCAGCATAGGCTGGCTTCTATTGCAATTGCCAAATTATCACAACACAGCAGGCCCTTCTTTTCTCAACTGCATATGTCACAAATAGAAGGAATTGAAAATTGACCTTCCCCAACAACATCCTGTTCACTGCCATTTCCACCAGCCCAAACCAGCCCTCCAAAATATGAATCTGTGGCCATATAATTCTGAAGTACGTGCTTGGGATGAACAGCTGGCTAATCGCGGCCCTGCCAGAGGATCCAGAAAGGGAGCACTGCAGAACTTTCAGTGGCTGCAATGTTCTGGAATCCAATGAACCAACATCACAGTAGCACAAAAGCAGGGTGCTGGAGATGTGTCCCATCGTTTCTTGATAACTGTAACGACACATTTTCCAACGCTCCATCAACTGATTGGTCCCACTTACTGTGGATGATGTCACACCCCACCCATGCCTTTTGACTCGACATCCTGCAGCTCTGAGTGGGCCTCCTTCAGCTCGCTTCCCAGATCCTCACTTGACAAAATACATTTGCAGCTCTCAGGGCTCCTGGCTAAAGCACCTGCAGGTAAAACAAGTGGAAGATTCGTTGCAACAACTGCTTCTGCTCCACCTCTTAAGGAAACACATGCCATTCAGCTGGCATCTCCTGAGCAGAAAAATATCCAGAGAAGCTTTGCCAGGCTGCAAAAGCTGGCGTATATGTCTCCGAGTGCAAGGGGAGAGCACACGAAGCACAGAGCAGTATGCACACTGCACGTCACACAGCGACGGAAGCCAGCAAAAAACAAGAAAAGCATGGATCCAGGGGCCAACATGGCTTCTAAGGTGGAAGGGCAGTGTTTTTCCATGTCCATGTGACATATGTAATCAAAGGATTAAATGATATAGGGGAGCTTGTGTGAGCCCCTGGTGCGGTTGGGTGATGGGTGCAGTGCGCAGATCCTTGAAGGCATTACATTGCGCTCGACAATCCGAACATTCGTACCCTTTCATACGGACCCCTTGAGTGCACATGTTCTTTGCTTTTGTGTTCCTTATGTGTGCTCATCACTTCGCACTGGGAGACTCCACATCATGTTTTTACCACGTGTACAAGCATGTCACATACACTTGATTAGGAAGGGGCGCCTTTTCCATGACCTACTTTTATTCTGGAGTGTACCAATTCTTACCCGTGTCACCCAGGCGGAACAAGTGGATTGCAGACTCATCACTCCTGAAAGCAGCTCGCACGTGCACTACGTAGATATACAGATATATCTCGCTGTTGAGCGCATGCCCCAGTCGAGCCATTCCCCCAGCCCAACCCCACTCACCGGCAGCACAATCGCCTCCCGCCCGTCCAGTTCATGATCTCGAATCGCGAACGACAACGGCTTCGCCGGCGCGGCCGCTCCGCGGCGGCCGATCGGCACCCAGGTCCCATGTGCCGCCGCTGACCGTGCGTCGACCGAGGGGTCCGATGCCGCGGGAATGCACGGGGCTGGGGCGGTTGGGTGGTGGTGGCCCGGGGCCTGCAGTCCTCGTCCTCGTCCGAGCGGGGGACCTGACCACCAGGTTGATTCGGTCGCCGTGTCAAATTTAACGGTGGGGGCGTGCGCATTTGACACGCATTTGCCTCGTGATGGGGGGTTGCCTCTGACAAAGGCAGACAGAATCGATGGGTGGCGATCCCCAAACGGGAATCGTACACTCGAGTCCACGGCAACGGTTTACAGCCGAGGCAAAAGGACAACAGGCGTTCTGTCCTTTACATTCAGTCAATTCGTCAACGTCCTCAATGCAGTTCCTAGTGCTTCGTCATCTCTCCATCCATGCATTCAGTTGTCAATAGTACTCAATCAGCTCTAGTTATAACACCCCTTTTGTGAGGCTTGGTGGGGCTGAATGGCAATTTAATGGTGACTATAATGACGATTATAGGTCCGTTAAATGGCACGCAATGGTGACTGACGGGGCAACAAAATGGTGGCAATTCGAAGTCCATTGGCGCTTGGCCGCTGAACGGGGCACCACTGTGTGATTTAAAATTTGATATATTGAAAAGTGATTATGGGGTTTCGCATGGGATGTTGGTCTAGTGGTATGATTCTCGCTTTGGGTGCGAGAGGTCCGGGGTTCGATTCCCCGACATCCCCTCTATTCTTGTTTGGTCGCGGTTTTCCCACTCCTGTTCCACATCTCAACTATTGACTAAGCCACCTTGGGGCTGCCTGCGACTTTTAGGCCGCGCCCAGAGTCCAAACATGTTCCCTGCATCCTTCGGCATGGTGGCACCAACATCGACTATGATCCATTGGCGCAAATTCATCAGGATTAGTTTTCACCGCCAGGCTGATGACCCAACTGATGACGTGGGTTGGTGATCCAGCAATAACAGAATTGCCAGCTAATCCATGCGTCGATCGAATCAGAATGCACGGCCTATCGGCATGGTATCTCTTTGACAGTCCATGCACCATCCTACATGGCAAGGCTATATTTAGGATGACTCATGGTAATCAAAACTGCGCTGCACGACATGACATGTCAGGCACATCCAACTTGCTGTACATGGTTAAAACGTCGACAGGATATATTGGACACAACATAATCTCTTATTATGAATGATGCTGTAAACATGAAGAAATGACACAAAACAATCATAAACATGGTCAACAGAATCTGCATGCTGCCAAAGTGTCACTGTTCAGCAGTGACACATGACACAGCCACTATTTTCGACACATTGGGTATAAGATTGTCATTTCCCAGAGACGTGTTACACTGTGTATATCAGTATGTTACTTTCGTCGACCTGTGTATGTCCACGCAGGCATTCACTGATTCTATCCCACACAGAAGTGCTGTTTTACAGCTCTCAACCATTTTTCATGCAGCCAACCAATCCATGCATATGGTGATTGAGTTCCAAAGATATTGTTTGCCCTCAAAGAGGAAATGGGGCCCAAAGTGGGGCATTTGAAGGTTGCAGGCACTGACAGGTGATGAACACATATCAACAAAAGCACAACACATGTTTCCAGCCGCCGACAGTGCGTTTCTTCAATGCAAAACGCCCCAGCGGCAAAAGACTCCAGGTGTCCCAACTGCCCCACTCAATCTGCTGCACTTCATGAGACATCATCCACAGCCTGGCTGCAGGAGGGACGTAATTTTCGTCAGCGAATGCTGCTGCCGATGGCATCAACAGTCGTTGCAAACTATGGGGCATCCAACTTTGTCTTGTTGAATTCTGAAAGCTCTTTGCAGAAGTTGCATGCCAGTCTTGACAGGTTGTGCACCCTAAACCCAGCCTTAAGACATCACCTGATTTCGCTACACTTTCAACCAAAGAGCACACGACCAAAATGTCAAGCCCCTGAGCACCGACATTCCTTCTGAAGCACTGTCACTGTCTCCGCAGAAAGTTTGTACCTCTGATTCCAGGAGTGGTGTCCATGGCAGTGAGCATACCCCAATCCAACTGATCAGTATGAAACGTCAGACGAAACGCCACCGAGCAGAAACCTGGCACATTTCGTGGCATTGTCTCCCCTGCAGAGCTGTTCGTTTGGCGACGGCCACGCAATCGCAAGTGTTTCGGCAAGAAGCTTGCAAGCGCAACAGTGGCAGTGGCGCAATGCCGCGATTTTGACACAGATCGTTGCGAGGGGAGGGGCGGCCAGGCCCTGGTCCCGAGCGCATTTCGAACAGCCGCGCGTATGTGTCTATCAAGTTGCGCGGAAAGGACCAACGGAGACGTGTCCCAAAACTGAGCGCCTGAGGGAAAGCTGCTTGGGGCGTTCTAAGCACGGCAATTTGCCCAACCCACCAAACCACCGTGAGGTCCTTGCAGACCCCCGAGAAGCAAAATACCCTTTGATCGCTGTCCGTCGACCTGAGTTCGCCAAAAACACCCAAACCGACTATTGCGCCGATTCCCGCGCTTTTGCGACGGATGCACTGCCTCACACTTGAAGAGGACGCGCACCACGGAGATCCAAGGGGTGGCCATCCCGCGGAGACGCCCGGTGACGATCTTTCAGCGGTGGGCAATGAGGTGGTCGGAGGCAGGAAGGAGAGTGCAAGCGGGGCGGGAGCGGGGACAGAATCGAGTTGGCAGGCCCCGCCATTCTACCCAACGCCCTGAAGAGGTGTTGAGCTGCAATGAGTTTAAGCGATTACTTTTAGAAAAGTCCTAACAAAAATGGCCACAAAATGGGGCGAAAAGTAAATTAGAAAAGGGAAATGACAAAAGGGGGTCCTCTAGGAGATCTCTTGACAAAAGGAAGTCCTCTGAGACAAAAGGAGGTCCTCTGTGACAAAAGGGGGTCCTTTGCGGGCGTGCATTTGACAGAAGGGGGTCCTCTCATTGTCCCCAATACATTAGATGTGTTGCCATATCGGTCCTAGACCGGCGTCGTTCGGCAAGCCAGTCCTACTAGGGGTGACCCCGCAAAGGACACCCTTTTGTTAAATGCAACCCTGCAAATGACCCTCTTTTGTCAATTTCCCTGTTTGGGGGTGTCGTAGGGTTTTGCGAGGTCTATGTGATGCCATTTAAATGACACCCCCCCCCCCCTTGGTGTATCAATTAAGTGCAATTGGCCTTGTTAAACATACCGTTATTCACTTAATCGTGGTACATTAGAACAGACTGGTGACTAACCCTGGAATTGTAAAAGTAGTGGAACTCACTAACCGGGTTGTGTGTAATGCCATGAAAGGTTATAATAAACTCAGTGTACTGGAATTGGCCTTCTCATACTGGAGAGCCATATGGATGGTGGAGGGATATGCATGGGGCTTAACAAGCGATGGTTGTTGAAGCATTGATGTACCGCACTAACCGGTACCCGGGGGTATCGACAACCCCCTACGGTAACCGGCCAAAGAGGGCTACGGTTACGATAGTGTAGGGGTTAGAGTTGCTATACCGGAACTAGGGCGGTGGCCACCGGTACCTGGGGTACCCCCAGGTACCGGCGCTCGGGTGTGGCCCCAAGTACGTAGTACTTGGGGTCCGGTGCTGGGTCCCGGCTTAATGGCCTTCGAGCGCCCGTACTGGCAGGCTTCTCTCACCCCCTGTTGCGCGCTGCCGCGCAACATCTGGTTTCGGAGCCGGGTTCCCGCGAACCCGGCGACCTTTTTCAGCCCCACCCCTCCCTCGCGGTGCGGCCCCTCCCCCTCCGTTGCTGGGCCGCGCCGCCTCCCTTCGATCGACGGCGTCGCCGAATCCCGGCCATTTTTCGGCCACCCCATCGCCATGGCCGAGGAGGCGACTTCCCGCCAGCACCTCGGCGGCGACGGGGACGATCGGCCGCTGCCGGCCATTTCTGCGGCGCCGCCGGGCGGCGTGGTCTCCACGCAGCCGATCGCCTCGCCCCTCCAGGCCCATTCGGCCGAGGGGGGCACCATTTTCGAATCGGTGGGGGGGGAGCTGCCCCCCACCTCCATCCCTCCTAGGGCGAGTACGCCCCCGCCGGTGCGCCCGACCGTTGGGGCGCCCGATGCTCTGTCTCGCAGCCCGAGCCGGCCCCCTCGCCCCCCTGTTTTGGGGCCACCTGCACTGCCTAATGCCCACGATTTGGCCGGGCAGCTCCTGCCATTTTTGGAGGAGCATATCCGCCAAATGTTGGCGGGCGTGGGTTCCTCCAGCCGCCTGCCCCCCTTGCCAAATTCCGGTCCGATCACGGCCCCCACCCCTACCGCCCCGCTGCCCATCCTTTCGGCGGCTGAAGGGGGGGCCCTCTCGGGTTCTTTATCTCCAGTTCCCTCCTCCTTGGCGGGTTCTGTGGCGGCCTTGGCTGTGGCCCCACCCGCCTCGGGATTGGCCGCATTCTCCCATCTTGGGAGCCAGTTGAATTCCCCGATCGGCTCCCTGCTGCCTGCTGGCTCGGGATCCCGGGGTACTGTGTCTCCAATTTCCACCTCCTTGGCAGGTTCTGTGGCGGCTTTGACTGTGGCCCCACCCGCCTCGGGATCGGAGGCGCTCTCCGGTCTTGGGAGCCAGCTGGGTCCCCCGATCGGCACCTTGCTGCCTGCTGGTTTTGGATCCCGGGGTGCTGCTTTGGCTGTGCTGCCCCTCTCTGCTCTCCCGCAGGTTGCCCCGCCGTGGTTCCGATCTCCCACCTGGGGATTCGGCTGACGGTGTTCCCCTGGCGGGCCGCCTCCCCCTTGCCCTCTGGCTCGCCACCCGCGCCCGGGGTCCACATGGAGCTTGCGTTTGGTGCTAGGAGGAGTACACCCAGCCCCGCAGGCGGAGCGACCCGCCTCATTGCGCCTTCCAGCGGGCCCACCGTCGCCGCCTGCCCCCTCCGGACTGGCTGGTGAGTCTTCCTGCCTTTCCCCAATGGTGCTCTCGGTTATCTGTCCCCCTTGGGCTTGTGGCACCTCTATTGAGCACGGGCCCGCCTTCTGCTTCTCTCCCGCCTGCCTTATCCTCGGGACTCCTTGATCCTCCTCTCTTGTCTTACTGTTTTGTGGCGGATCCTCGGGGGGCACTTGCTTCTTTGTCGCTCCCCCCGCTTCCCCCCTTGTCTCCTCTTCCTTCCTGTTCCGTACCTCCATCTCCGTCTCTCGGGGGTCCGGCGACCTCTTCCCCGCTCCTCGATCTTGTGCCGCGTTTGATCCCTCTCTCCTCCTCCGCGGCTCTCTCTTCGGGCCCTGTTGGCTCCCCTGCCGCCCCGGGATCGCCCCCTGCTCTGGCCTCCCTCTCCCCCTTGGGGGCCGTATCCCCCTTGGGTAATTCGGGTTTTAACTTCTCGCCTCCGCTCGCGACCCTTGTGACCCCCTTGAACCCGCCTCCTTGTGCCGGGCCGTCAGGATCCGATCCCCCGCGATTCCCTCCCGCCTTGCGCGCTCTGCCTCTGCTTACGGCGCTCGTTCCCGGCGCGCCCCCCGCGGCCGCTGCTCGGCCTTGGCGCTTGATCCAATCTGATCTGCTCACCCACCACCGTCCCCGCTCGGGCTGTGCGGTCCGACCCTCCTCGCCTCCCCCGCTACCTGTGTCAGGCTCGGCTCCCTCGCCCGGATCCCCCCCGGCTCGCCGGGATTGGCGGAATCGCGAGGATCGTGCCATCTTGCGCCCTGAATTTGTGCGCATCGCTCAGCAGGTGGGCCGGGCCTTTACTCTTGATGCCTGCGCCGATCCCCTTGGCCATAATGCCATGGTCCCGAACTTCTACCCCCCCACCCGGGATTTCCTTCGGGAGTCTCTGGCGGGCCACCATGTTTGGCTCAATCCCCCGTTCAGCCGCATGGATGAGTTCATTGACCACTACCTTGCCGAGAAGGTGCGCTCCCCGCAGGACACCAGTGCCTGTATCCTAGTGCCGGGTTGGCGCAAGGCCGCGCACCCAGGGTTGCGTGGCATGCAGTTGGTGGCTCAATACGAACAGGGGACACCACTGTTTACAGCCCCTTGTACGGATGGTTCATGCACCCCTCTTCCGGGCATCCCGTGGGGGGTGCATGTCTTTTATGATCCTCCTCGCCCCGCCATCTGTTCTGCTCGCCAGACTGATGAGGGCCGCTTAGCCCTTTGCCTTCCAGGTCACATTGCCGGCGCCCCCGCTCAGTGCCTCCTTGACACGGGCGCCCAGGGTACCCATTACCTCTCGCAACAATTTTGCGAGCAAAATGGGATTTCTTACACCCCTCTCACTGGCATCGAGGTGCAGGTGGCTTCTGGCCACACGGCTCCCATCGTGGGGGAGACGGTGCTCTCCGTTCAGATCCAAACCTATCGGGAACGATTGCGTTGTGTCGTCCTCCCAATGACCCCTGGCATTGATCTGATTCTTGGCGCTGGTTGGCTCCTTCGCCGCCACGCGACGATCGAATATGGCGCTCGGTCCATCATCTTGCGTGATGACCTTCATGACCGCTTCATCACCCTTCAGATGGCCCCGACTTCGGCGCCCCCTCTCGTTCCTCCCCCTACTTCTATCCCCTTGGACGCTGCCGCCGCTCCGGCCGCTTCGGCCCACCCGCCCCCCTTGTTGAACTACCTTCAGACCAAGCGGGCTTTGCGGAAAAATTGTGCGGCTTTTCTGGCGGTCCTGCGCCCTACCGATCCACTGGATCCGGAGCCCGACGCTCCCGACGCGGCGACGGAGGATCCGATCATTGCCCCTCCGGCCTCCTCTGACCAGGCTGATCTAGTGCGCATTCAGCGCATTTTGGATCGCTTCCCTGAGGTGTTTAAGGAGGCCCTGCCTGGCCTCCCTCCTCGTCGTCCGGAGGACGTCACCATTCCCTTGGTTGAGGATGCCGCCCCCGTCAACCGGGCGATGTTTCGCTATTCGCGCCCTGAGCTTGAGGAGATGAAAACCCAGCTTCAATACCTGGTCGAGCGCCAACTTATTCGCCCCAGCACCAGCCCCTGGGGCTTTCCCGTCCTTTTTGTTCGCAAGGCGAATGGGACACTTCGCATGTGTGTCGATTACCGGGCCCTGAACAAGTTGACGGTCCATAACCGTTCCCCGATCCCTCGGATCGACGACATATTTGGTTTATGCTGGCGGGGCGGGTGGGCCGGCAGCTATGAATTTCGGGTCCTCCCGTTCGGCCTCACGAACGCCCCTGCAGTCTTTCAATCGATGATGTACCGCATTTTTGGCCCCTATTTAGGGCAGTTCGTCTTGGTTTACCTGGACGATATTCTGATCTTCTCCCGATCCGCTGCGGAGCATGAGGTCCATCTCACCCAGGTCTTGGAGAAGTTACGCGAGCACCAGCTCATCGCCCGCTTGGAGAAGTGTCGTTTCAACGCGCCTCCATTCAATACCTGGGTCACATTGTCTCGGCTGATGGAATCCGGGTGCATCCCGCCAAGGTTGCCGCCGTCCGTGACTGGCCTCGCCCTCGGACCCCCCGCCAGGTCCGCCAATTCCTTGGGCTCGCCAATTATTTCTGCAAATTCCTTCGCGGTTTTTCCCACATGGTGGGTCCCTTGGTCGCGCTCACCCGGGAGAAGCATGCCTTCCATTGGGGTGAGCCCGAGCAGACGGCTTTTGACTGGGTCAAGGAGGCCCTCACCTCAGCCCCCCTTCTCCGCATGCCCATCTTCTCTCAACCTTTCGAGGTTGTCGCGGATACCTCGGGTTACGCGCTTGGCGCTGCCCTCCTCCAGGATGGGCAACCCATTGCGTTTGAATCCCGCAAGCTCGGCAAGGCGGAGGTCACTTACTCCGCCACCGAGCGCGAGCTCCTGGCGGTTGTCCACGCCCTTCGCGTGTGGCGCTGCTTCCTAGAGGGCGCCTCCTTTCGGGTCGTCACGGACCATTGTCCCTTGACGTACCTCAAGTCCCAGGTTCACCTCAACTCCCGCCAGGCGCGCTGGTCGGAGTTCCTTCAGCAGTTCGACTTTGCATGGGAATATCGCCCACGCCGCATCAACTGCGCCGACCCCTTGAGTCGGCATCCTGCTCTTGATCCGACCGACGACTCCTCTGCCGGGCCCGCTTCGCCCGCGGCCGCCACTCCGGCTGCCTCTCCTCCGGTTGCCTTCATTGCGGCTTTGTCTCGTCCCTCCCACACCGGTCAGGGTCTCACCGGCCTCGCTCAGGCCTTGGCGGACGCCTGCACGACTTACGCTAATCTCCAGCGTGATGCCACTCGCTATCAGTTGGTCCGCCGTGGCGGCCTTTGGTACCACGGCGTTCAGGTCTTCGTGCCTCCCTCTATGCGTTTACGCATCATGGAGGCGGGTCACTGTCCCTCCTATACTGGTCACTTCGGGGAGACGAAGACAATCGACTTTATCCACCGTTATTATTACTGGCCCCACAGCCGTAGAGACATTGCGGCGTTCGTGGCAGGATGTCATACCTGCCAGGTCTCCAAGCCTCGGGCCGGTCCCTCCCTGGGGGAATTGCAGCCTCTCCCCATTCCGGATCACGAGTGGGCCAGTGTTTCCCTGGACTTGATCGTTCAGCTCCCTTGGACCACGTCTTTCCCTCACTACGACGCCATCGTCGTTTTTGTGGATCGACTGACCAAAATGGTCCACATCAAGCCCACCCACAGCGCGATTGACGCCGCTGGCCTGGCCGACATCTTCATGGCGCGTGTTCATCGTTACCATGGAATTCCCGCGTCCATCATCTCGGATCGCGGCCCCCAGTTTACGTCGGCCTTCTGGCAGGCTTTATTGGCTCGCCTTAACGTGCAGTCCCACCTCTCCTCTGCCTATCACCCCCAGACTGATGGCCAGACGGAGCGCACAAACCGCACATTGGAAGACATGCTACGGCGGTATATTGGGGCTGCCCATACCGACTGGGATCGCCTCCTCTCTTGCGCTGAGTTCGCCATCAACAATGCGAAACAAGAGAGTCCCGGTTACTCCCCATTCTTTCTCAACTATGGGCGTCACCCTCAGACCCCTTTCTCTCAATCGCTGCCTCTCAAACAGCGCACCTCGCTGCCTCTTCGCCGCCATGGCCGTGGCCTCCAGCGTCGGCCCGCCAAGGATTGGGCTCAAGCCCAATTGCCTTCAATCCCTGGTGTGCCTGCCTTCCTCCAAGATCAGGAATCCGCGTTACGTCGCGCCAAGCAATGTTTACACAATGCCCAACAGCGCATGAAGCACTGGGCCGATCTTCGACGGAAGGCAGAGTCATTTCAATTGGGGGATCTGGTGCTTCTGTCCACCCTGAACCTCCACTTGAAACACCCTGGTACCAAGAAGCTCTTGCCCAAGTGGCTGGGCCCATTCCGGATTCAGACGCGCATCAATCCCGTCGCTTTCCGGCTGGATATGCCTGTCGCCCTGCGCCGGCTGCACCCGGTTTTCCATGTTTCCTTGCTTCGCCGGTACATCCAGGGCCATTCGGTGTTGCCTCCTCCCCCTCCTCCGGTGCTTTTGGATGAGGAGCTCGAATATGAGGTCGAGGCCCTCCTCCAGCAGACCATTGTCCGGCGTGGCCGAACCAGCCAACCCTACTACTTGGTTAAATGGAAGGGCTATGATATGGGTCACAATTCCTGGGAGCCCCTCCGCAACCTCACCCATTGTGAGGAAGCGTTGCAGCGCTTCGCACTCCAGGCTCAGCAGGACCCTTCGCTGATTCGTCCGCCTAAGGAGGCCTTTCAGCCGCCGCTTCGGCGCCCTCCGCCATCTTCGAGCTAGCCCTTGGCTGGTCCCCATGCTCCTCTTGCGCCCTCCGTTTTGTGTCTTGTTTTGCAGCCCTCGTCTCCGGCTGGATGAGCCTGCTCCCCCCTTCCCCGCTGTTCCTCAGGCGGGGGTGCTTGCGGGACGCTCGATGGGTCACTCTCTTGATTTGGCTGGAGCAGCGGGATCCTTGATCTCCACCCTGCCTTCTGGGAGTGCCTGGGGGTCCTTTCTCCCCTTTCTCTTTCTATTGCCCTTCCCTTCCTGGCCGTCCAAGGGTTGCGGCGCGCATTGGAGACTGTTGCGACCCCTCTAGGGTGCCCGCATTGTCTCTTATTGCTTGGTACGGGTTTAGAGGTAGCAATGCAGGGTTCTCCACGGATTCTCGGAGGGGGGTTGTGCTGGACATGCCACCCCCTCCCTTGTTCCTCGCTCCTTGTTATGCCTCTTGCCCATTTTGGGGGGGGGGCAGTTTCGCCTGTCCTCCCCTATGTGTGCGTGCCTCTCCCGCTCCCGCCCTTTCCGGGACCCAGCTACGCCATCTTCCTGGCTCCTCGTAGTCGATGCTATTCGGGGTTCCCCTATACCGTGAGCCCCCCCTGGCCACTACGCACAGCATTCCCCTGCGCGTTCTTGTTACCCACCTCCTTGGGTTCGGCACATCACTGTTGCCCAATGACTTTTCACCATTACACACCATGCTGTTTCCCTCGCGGCTCCTTCCCGCGCTATCTCTGGTGTTCGTCGCCCCCGCACTCTCTTCGCCCCTCGCCCCTTCGGCGGGCTACTGGCGCCCCTTCCCCTCCCGCTCACAGTACCTCCCGCTTCTCGCATCAGATTGCCCAGTCCTGCCTTTCTCGGACATCCAATCGTCGCGGGTCGCGACTAAGGGGGGGGGGGGGAGGGATGTACCGCACTAACCGGTACCCGGGGGTATCGACAACCCCCTACGGTAACCGGCCCAAGAGGGCTACGGTTACGATAGTGTAGGGGTTAGAGTTGTTATACCGGCACTAGGGCGGTGGCCACTGGTACCTGGGGTACCCCCAGGTACCGGCGCTCGGGTGTGGCCCCAAGTACGTAGTACTTGGGGTCCGGTGCTGGGTCCCGGCTTAATGGCCTTCGAGCGCCCGTACTGGCAGGCTTCTCTCACCCCCTGTTGCGCG
>CAJHUC010001583.1:0-55615 GCA_905146915.1 Ostreobium quekettii
GCCGGACTCCAGATCATGCGTTCGCGCTTGTGCCAGGGCTGAGCGAATGGAAAAGTGTGCGTGCGTGTGCGTGATGTGGGGTGTCAGGAAGCGTCGCGTGTGCCCGCGATCGGGGAATTGTGGGGTGGGGGGCGGGGTGGTGGTGGTGGTGCATGGGGCGTATTTGGCCATGTGTGGATGGGGCGCATTGGGACGCGGATGGGCGGCCGGAAATTGCGCGTGCCGTGCGGTGCCCGCCTGTCTTTCGGCTCGGTGAAGCCGGCGGGGCGTCGGGACTCGCGCCGCCTTCGCGATTGCGCGATTGCGCGGTCGTGTTGATCATGGTTTTGGGGCGCGCTGGGCTGGCGGTCAGATGGCGTGCTGTTGGTGGGCGGCGACCGTTGGTTGACCATCCGTAAGCTGACCGCCGCCGACCCGGCTGATGCGAGGCAGCCGGCCCCGGCGCCGTGCAGAGTCCCACGTCCCTGAATCGAGACCCAAAGGGCGGTGCGCTGGGAGCTGCTGGTGCGCCTTGAACATCTTGATGGGGAGCCCATCGTGAAATGTTTCGGCGACGGTCGCGCAACACGTGGCGGGCGCCCCTTTCGGGGTCCAGTCCTTTTTTCGGCGGCAGCGGGAAGGCGCGGAGCGGGTGACCCCCTTGCCCGCGTGCATTCGCGCGGGGAGGTCGGCTGCCCCCATCCTCGCAGCCGCACCTGTTTGTGGCCCAGGGAGGTTTCCGCGATCGATGCAAGCGATCGCAAGCGACTGGCCGTCAATGGCCATCGGTGGGCTGGGGGGGAGGCGTATGAAAGTGACGGGGCATCGCGCCGATATGCGACCGGTAGTGGAGGGCCCCGACCTGATCCGGACAGCCAGCCGCCGCGCAAAGTCAACGGTGAAGAGTTAACGACCGACGGTTGTGGGCTAACGGTCAACGGCCCCGCCGCAAATTCCGTCTGAATTAGCAGCCTGCGGCCCGGCATCGCCACAGCGGATGCGCGGCGGACCCGCGCCAATGCCCTCTTCGCTCCCTTCCGCCCGGTGGCAGAGCGCCCCGACTTGCGCTCAACTTCCGGGGCCCCCCCATGGCTTGCTGCGCACGCCGTTGACAGCGTTTGCATTGCCAAAAACACGTCCTTGTTTAAACTTGCCTTTAAAAAGCGTATCATCGCGCTTGCGCCTCGCGGTCCGCACTTTGTGGGCGCCGACGGGCGTACCCCCATCCAACAGCGTTTCCCTGAAGTTTCCCGAGCGTTGTCCCTCGTATTCTGCCCCCCGCAGGCGGGCCCACTGAGTGCATGTTTTCTCGACTTTTGAGTTGCTTGTGTTGTGTGCTCCTCCTTTCGCATCGGAGGCTCTATATCAGTTTTTCACAGCAGGCAAAAGAGCCTCGCGCACACTTGCTTGGGAGGGGATGCCCTTTGTACAAAAAGTTTCTTTCTCTCGGTAACAAATCTTACACCCCCGCAGACGCTGTCCACGGAGCCGCTCTCCGAGCTGCGGGCTGGCATTGACGACCTGCGCGCTGCCCTGGCGGAGCAGGAGCAGGCCCTGCAGGGGCTGCGCTCCGATGTCGCCGACCTCCACTCCCTGATGGCCGCCCCAAATGCCGATCCGGCAATCCCAACACCGGATTCGAATGCCAGGCAGCCCGCGGCAGGCCGCGCACTTGGGGGCGCCGGTGCGCCCCAGGGGCTGCGCGGGTCATCAGAAAGCGCAGGCAATGTGGTCGATCTGAATCTCGGGCGCTCGATCGACGATCCCGGTGACATCCAATCTGGGGCGACCCACACCGGGGGGAAGTCGCTGTTGGCCAGCCTGTTGAGGAAGCGGCCGCTGGGGATGGGAGGGGCAGGGGCTGGGGGACAGGGCCTTGAATCGCAGAAGAAGGTCAGGCTCTTTGGGGAGCCCAAACTGGCACATCTGCCAGCTGGCTTTGCCTCTGGGGAACCTTGGGAAGTGTCCCCCAATGCGGTGCATAAAGGACTGAATGGATTAGATGGATTAAATCAGGCTGATCGGAACACTGAGGAATGGCGAAATCGGACTGCCGCGCGGGGCGTGGACAATTTGGGGTTGAGCCTGGAATTTGGCGAGTCTGGGAGGAACAATGGGGGTGGTTTGGCGGAGGGGCTGGGTGGGGGGAGGGACATGCAGGTGGATTTGCAGCCCGAGGCATTGCTCAGGCTGACCGTACTGGCAGAGCGCATGCAGCACGTGGTGCGCACCCTCGGCAAGCTGGACAGCACTGGCAGCTTGCTGCTGGACCACCAGGATGGGCTCAACAGGCTCGACCGCCTGCTGCGAGAGCACGAGGCCAGACTTGCCAAGCTGGCGGCCGGTGCCGGGGAGCAGTCGGCCGAGGGAGGATGGGAGGCTGGCGAGGGGCGTGGGGAGGAGTATGACCTGCACCCCCTGGAGGCTGGAGGTGTGCCTTGCGGTGCTGTGTACTGCACTTTGAGGGTAGTGGATGAATCGGAGGGCGAATGGCAGTGGTACCCCCCGCCCAGGCTGGGCTTGGAGGGGGATCTCACGGAGGCTGTGGATCCCGAAGGGATGCAGCTTGTTGTTTTGGATGATGCGGTGCACCAGGTGGTGCCCGTGGATTCGCCAGCTGATCAGGATCCGGCTCGGGCTGTGGCTGGAGCACGAGTAGGCAAGGCCAAGGAAGTTGGACAGCAGATGATGGGAGGTGGCCAGCTCAAAGGTGACATCCAAAGTTTGCAGGATGAACTGTGTCCGGCGCTGCCCATCGACTGGGCCGGCAGTCACAGCGCTGCCCCTGGCGTTGAAGAAGGTGAGTTGGCAACTGCACATCCAAAGTATCAGCCCCAGATGTGCTGTTTTGTATGCCAAATGGTGTGTACGAGCAGTGCATTGCATGCTGCATGTTTGCACTCGTGAGGGCCACAAGGCACCCTGAAACTTCTTGGCGATGGTGGGCGTGATTCAGTGCACAAAATTGACGCTGGATTTGTTTGTTCCTGAGTGGTCTGGTGTTGTGCACAGTGGCTAGCCGCTGACCTCTGACCTCAGGCTTTGTTCATTTTGTCTGTTTTCTTCCTTTCGTTCATTTTCGGTTTTTTCAGGTTCCTTTCAGCATTTGTCGTTCCTCTAGGTCCTGCTGGCACCCTGCCTTCTAGAGCCACCCCTGCACGTGTAACCACCACACCCCAGGGCAGTCGGGCAGTCGTTACCGACTCCGCTCACCTGGACACTGCAAGTGGCAGAAATGCTGCCCTGGGAGATGAGCAAGGAGGACCACCAGCGTCGCCTGGTGTGGTGGTCGATGCCGAGGAATGCACCCTGCATCGATTGAATTCCGGGAGAGCAGGCTCAATCGCCGACTCTGTGTTGGACATGGCCCTTAAAGCTGTGGATCGCTGGAAGGACTCTTCCTGGCCACATATAAGCGACAGGGAGGCCAATGACGGACAAGGCAGCTTTCCAAGAGAGGCTTCTGAGCCTGTTTGTGGCTCTGAAGGACGTGCTGGTATGCAGTATGCAACGAATGTATAATGAATGTGCGAATGTACAAGTATGAATGTGCCCATTGCAGCGTGGACGTTGGCTTGCTGGTGGTGGTGCACCACCCTGAATGCAGATCATCACAACTCATCAGTTTTCGTATCACTGTTCACAGACCTCACAATTCTTTGTGTGAATGAATGGCCCAACTCTGGCGTCAAAAGAGCACACAAGGTGTCCATTATTGGCATCCTGTGGCCAAGAAATTCATTACAAGTGGCAAAACTGTTCATTGGTAGCCAGCGCCTGTCGTCTCCTGGTGAGTGAATAGCCTGTGACATGTCATGTGCTTGGCAAATGTAGCCGTTGAGGTCATGTACACCCACACAGGTAGCGATGCAGATGCCAACGGTGATGTTGGCTATCAGTGCTGGGGACGCCAAGCGTCGCGGTTGTCACGTGTGCATTTGGCCGATTGTGGAAACAAGCATGAAGGATCGATTTCTGCCCAGAGTGGAATTGGCAGGCATGGGCCCATGCCTGCACACTGCAGCTACGTCACCAACGGACAGCACACTGCAGACTTGGCGCAGGCGGCGATCCCCCCAGAATATGCGTATTGCACCACCAGCAGTGGTCCGGACGGCTCAGTGGAAAGCCGCTGGCCTGCCCATGACTCCGGATCTTGCTGCAGCCAAGACGAGCCCCGCAGGAGCTCTGTGCGTTTCGCGGCGTTCGAGAATCCTCTGTACGTGGAGCTAACTGCTGGAGAGGCTTACCAGACGATCGTTGATGATGACGATGATGACTCTAGGTGGACTGGGTACCCCGAGTGCGGCCCAGTAACTCCACGGGTGGACCCTGAAGATGACAGCCCCATCTGGTACCCTGTGGATAATCCGCTGTTCACAGATCTCGACATGGACGACGAAGGAGATAACGAACTCGAGAATGTTGATTGCAAGTCGAATGTCCATGACCGGCCAATCGGATCAGCGATCCGAGCCGTGTCGATACACACAGTGGTGGCGGCCCTGGGGCACGCCCGGATCGAGGTTGGGGACGGGGCCTTGGGTGCATCGAGCCCAAGGGGCGCGGGGATGGGGGTGAGCATGCCAGATTCTTTGTCCAGCATGGACAGATGGCGGGGTGGGTGCGCCCATGGCAGAATTGTTGAGCGACCCTGAGGTGCAGGGACAGGAACAGGTGGCGTCGCCACTGGACGCTGGTTGCCGAAAACACCGCTGCCTCTGCAATGAGGCTGTCAAGGGGAGCATGCAATTCGTGTGCTGGGCGATTGCATTGGGTGTGGATGAGCTGAGCATGTGCGATTTCAGGGTGCTGAGGGCGCCTGGAGCGCCCATGAGACTGCAGCACCCGAATGTTGGTGTATGGGCCATATTTGATTTGCAGCTGTGCCTTGGACACTCGGAGGGGCACGGAATGCTTGATGGAGGGCCGTCCACGGGCGCCCAGCATTTCGTTTGCCTGTTCGTTTCAATGTGGGATTAGCTACACTGTGGCGCTGTTTGTGCCGCAGAACAGTGCTCGCTGAAGCTGTCTGCATGGTACTGGCGATTTTGAGATGGTCGGCTGCATGGGCTGGTCTCGGGGACGTTGGGTTGGGAAACTTCGATGCAGGTCGATTGCAATTTTTTGGGCTGCTGGAGGCCTGGATAGTTAAGAGGGGTTCGTTATTTCTGCTGGAAGGGTGGGTAGGGTGGGATGGCTGTGGCACATGTTGCTCAAAGCGCCGGCGCGCTTGCATGTGTCAGCGAGAATGGTGAGACCTCCTTAGCGAATAATGGGGATCGTCTCCACGATCCCCGTTCATAGATGCATGGCTCAGCTACCAGCGTGCCACTTGTGCCGAACTAAAAACGATGTGCGGCAAAGTTCATCTTTTCTTTAAACTCTCCTCCGGAGGGCTTCACGCTTCAGATAGGTGTGTTTGGGAAATTCACATTGATAGTCGCCTCGGCGCGAGTCCAGAAGGGGGATTCATCGGGGGCGGAATGGCGTAGTCGGGCAAGGGGCCTCCATGTAAATTTATGGCGGATTTAATTCACGGCGCGCTGGAAGCGCGCTGCCGGGACGTGGCAGGTGATGCTGAGCGGGGTCATGTGTGTGTTTTGATGCGGCAGGCGAACATTTCGAACATTCAGGCTTGCGGCCCCCAATGCTGCGATGCTGACGTCATGGGGACGTTGCGTTGCGTGACGTGCGTTACGTTGCGCGGCATTGCGTTATGTCACGTTGTGTTGCGGGCATCCTTGTGCGTATTGGCGCACTGCTTGGTGCGCCCCCTTGTCGTCCAGCGGGCCCTGGGGGGGCTTTGGCGCCGTGCAGGGGTTGCTTCAGTCCGGTTTGAGTATGGAGAGTGGTGAACCTGTTGTTGTGAATGGGTTTGTAAGAAAAAGGCAAGTTGGGAACAGGTGGGGCGAGGTCGCCCAATGAGTGGCGCTTCCAAGGCCAAGGAGCGAGTGGCTGCGAGGGATACCAGCCAATGAATGTTACTCCATCACTGAGCTTGTTGTTGCTGCTTAGCAGCAACAACATATTAGTAATCTAATTGATGATATTGTCCCTGGTTCGCGAAGACGCATCAAATGCGAATCGCTCCAGCACGCCAGACCCGTCATTGCCCCGTTGCGGACAATGTGCAGCTTTGAGCAAGAGCGCCCGGCATGGCGATGCCGATTTTCAAAGCAGAGGATGTGCGCGGCCCGTCCATCGCCTTCCAAGATGGCATCGCCTGCCAACGGGACTCGCGCATTTCCGCACGCGTTCTCGGCGTACCAAACTCGGCGTCGCAGCGTGTCGGAAACAGGCGAGGACGCGTCTCGCAAGATGCCATCAATCGAGGGCGCAGGCGCAGCCGATGGCATCAATCGAGGGCGCGGGCGCAGCCGATGGCATCAATGGCCCGCCAAGTCGTCGCGACCTTGTCGCGTGCCCTCTTGTGTTCTTCTCATAAGATGCCGTCAATCAAGGGCAAATGAGCAGCCCACGGCACCAATGACCCGCCAAGTCGCCACCTTGTCAAGTGCCGTCGTGGTGCCAGGCTGCGGCTGGGGTTGGCACGACGGGTCAGCCTGGCGCCAATGCACCGGTCAAGACGCCGCCTGATAAGCCACGGCCCGCAAATGCAATCAATCAACCCCAAATCAGCAGTGCGCCGGTGCCCTTACCCAACCCTCCTAAAACCCTTACATAAAACGCGAAAGGGCCCCTGTCGCGGCGGCCCGTCGGGCCCAGGGGTCCCCTGATGCCCCAGCAACGCGGCTGCTTGACACGACCGGCCGCCCCACCCGCCGGCGGTACTGCGGGACTCACGGTTGCCGCCGCGCCCCCCCCGCATGACACAGCGCCTCCCAGCCCGCCCTGGAGCACGGCCACCAGGCAGCGGTTCCGCGAGCCGGAGCTGGAAACAACAGCCCGCCCGCACACGCTCTACGCTTGGGCCCACCCATTGCCAACCGCCAGCTTGCGCGTTTTTTCCGCAGCAGGAGGACGCTTCCCCTCCCGCGTTTCGTGACGGGCGGCTGGCAGCAGCCCCAGCGATGAAGGCCCTCGATGGCGGCCAATGAGATGCGATCTTGGGGCTGGCTCGCTGGGTTGGTTGCCCTCGGTCTGGCTGCGTGCCTGGCGACGGCCCAGGAGCGGGCGGCCGCCGCAGAGACAAATCTCAGCGCGTCCACGCTACCGGAGCTGTTGGCCGCGATGCTGAGCGCCAACCGGGCAAAGGGGCCGGTCTCGATCGCCCTGTCCGGGGACATATACCTGGACCCCGACCTGCTGTGGACGGTGCCAGAGTTGAGGGTGGACGTCGCGCTGCGGGGCGGGCGGCTGCTGGTGGACGACGTGCTGGCGGTTTGCTCCCTCGGGACCAATGTCACGCTGACCCTGGAGGGCGTGGCGCTGCGCTACCGGCGGCTGGTGGGCCTGGGCACGATGTTCGTGGGCGTGGTTGGGCTGGGGCGCAGCGGCAGGCTGGCGATGCGCAACGTCACGGCGGAGGTGACGCCGAGGTCGTTCGGGCACATTGAGGCCAACCTGGGCGGGGAGTACCCGGCCGGGAGGGCGGAGGGGATCGAAAAGCTGCCGATGGGGCGGGGCTTCAGCGTGGCTTCGCTGACCATGGGGAGGGTGACAGTGCTGGAGTCCGTTTTCCGGGCGACTGACGAGTCGGTGGCCGTCTGGCCGGAGGCCTACGAGCAGCAGGTGTTCCGGGCCTCGCAGCTGGTGCACCAGCTGCGCAAGGCGCAGACGCCGGACCCCTTGCGCCCCTTCCGCCTCACGCTGGCGCGGACGATGTCGCTGGCGCTGGAGGACGTGCCGGAGGGGCCCATCCAGCTGAGGCGCAAGGTGGTGATCCGGGGGCCGGGCGAGGAGGGCGTCGGCCTGTACCTCTTCGCGGACCTGCAGGGCGGTAAACTGCTCAACGTGTCGCAGGGCGGCATGCTGGTCTTCCAGGACCTGACGTACGACTACCAGGCGGCCGTGCCGCCCACATCCCAGTTCGGCGCGTGCACAAACCTCTCCTGCATCGACACCGACACCATGCTGCCCTTCACCTACGACCAGTCCTCCGCGGTCTGCAGCTACGTGTCCATCAACACGTCCATGCACACGTGGTGCCCGTTCGTCACGGGCCTGGCCAAGTGGCTCTTCCTGCGGCAGACGAGCCCTGGAACGGACACCACCTCGAGTGTCGTGCACCTCCCGGGAGTTGCCGAGCTGGCGGAGTTCAAGGCCGGGGACACGGAGTCGTTCAGCCTGGCGTCGTTCATAGGCTCCGGGACCTGCGTGCACAACTCGGAGATCACGTGCAGCGAGGCGGAAATCGACCAGTCGGCGGGGATCCTAAAACCTCCTCGGGGGGAGGGCAAGCGGCCGGAGCTGAAGGACAAGCCGGAGAAGTTCAAGGGCGAGGCGCGGACGGGGACGCCCCAGGGCATCGGCGTGGGGGTGGCCACGGCGATCGGCCTGGTGGGCGTGGTGCTGCTGTCCGTGACGGTGTTCGTCTTCGCGGTCGTGCTGCGGAGGCGGATCGGCAAGCGCGGGCTGGATTCCGAGGACGGGCGGTGGATGGATCAGCCCCTGGCAGGGGGGAGTTCCACGTGTGAGAGCGAGGGCTCAAGCGGAAGCCCGGGGCAGAAGAGCGCGAATCATGCGCTTCAAGAAGCGCCCGCCCCCGCGCCGGTGCCCATGGTTGAGGTGGATGTGGAGGAGAGGGGGGCGGGCGGGGGGGAGGGGTCGGTGTCCATGGACCCGTCGTCGGTGAGCGGGGGCACGCTGATGGAGAGGAAGTGGCGGGAGCTGAAGGAGGAGATGCACAAGATGAACGACGACTCGGTGCAGCTGCAGGAGCAGATTGGGTCGGGTGAGTGGGGTGGGGGGAGGCTGTCGTTGTTCATTGCGGCATGCATGGCTATTGAATCAGGTCAGGCGGTGGGGGGAGGTGGGCGTGCGTGGCCAGCCAGGATGTCTTTTGGGGGGATGTGGTTCTGCAGAGGCGTTTGGCACGTTGGTTCAATGGGAGTGGTGAGCGTGTGCTGTGGCACTGCGCTCAACGTAGATTGTGCCACGCAAGTCGCGCTTTTGCAGATGACATTGGAGCGGGCTGTCACACCCTCTTTGGCACCTTCATCCTGGCAATCAGTTTTGCAGGGGCATCTTGGTGACTGACGTTGTCCAGAAATAGTCCCGCCTGGGCATGCAATCCCTGCGCTCCCCTTGCAATAGCCCAAAGTACCAACCACTGATGTTGGTCCGCGGATTGATGTTGTTGGTGGTTTCATTTCGGGGCAACTGGACACTGGCTGCCAGCAGGCATGGGAACGTGCACTGGGCAGCTGGGTTTTTGATTTGTCAGCAACTATGCGTCAGGTCCTGGCCAAGCTGGCCATCGTTTCCTGGTTTCTTGCTCACTGCCCTTCTTTTTGCTGGGAGGGCTGTCGCTGGGTTGGACACCATCAGGAGGATATGAATGGAAAGTACATGTGCATGTGCTTGTGCTTGTACAGTGCTGTTGACCACAGATGCTGGTTTGGACTCGCATGTTGTCACCCTTCCTCAACTTTGCCCTGCTTGCCTCCCCAGCCCCAACGTGTTCCACGTGCTGCCTGCACTGAGCAGCCCAAGAACATGCCGCAGTGGCCACTGACCCGCCTGGTTTGTTTGCACCAGGCGGATACGGAGTTGTGTACAAGGGCGTCTGGCGGGGCCTGCCGGTCGCCATCAAGACTGTCATGTTCCAGGACCTGGAGGGCCGGGACTCCAAGGCGCGCCGGCGCGCTGTGTACGAGGCGGCCATCAGCTCCAGCGTTGTCTACCCCAACGTTGTGCAGACCTACTCCTACTTCTTCCGACGCCTCACCGCCAAGCGCGACAGCAGCTCCACCTCTGTCAACCGCTGCGTAGACTGGAAGCTGTACATCGTGCAGGAGTTTTGCCAGCTGGGCTCCCTTCTGAGGTCTCTGAAGCGGGGCCAGTTCGTGGACCTGGCCACCAAGGCGCCGGACATGGAGGCCATCGTGGAGGTTGCCCTTGGGGTGGCGCGGGGCATGAAGCACATCCATGACCATGACATCATCCATGGGGACCTCACTGCCAGGAACGTGCTCCTGCAGAGTGAGAGGTCGGGGTCGGGCTACGTGGCCAAGGTGTCAGACTTCGGCCTGAGCGTGAAACTGGAGCGGTACCAGAATCATATCTCAGAGCACTATGCGGGCACGCCGTTGTACATGGCACCCGAGCTGGGGATGCACGGCCGGCTGTCAAAGGCAGCAGATGTCTACTCTTTTGGGATCATGCTGTGGGAGCTGTTCCACCTTTCCCTGCCATCTCCAGTTTCCTTCTCCAAGGTAGCCGCCTGTCGGAAGGGGCCCCCACGGTTCTCCCCACTGTGCCCTATGCCCTACGCCCTCCTGTGCGCAGTGTGCCTCTCGCCGCACCCCTCAGATCGCCCCGATTTCGAACAGATCGAAGAGATCCTGGAGAGGCAGCTGGCGATGATACGGACGCTGCGCTTTCCCAAGCGGGAGGACGTCGAGGCATTCAACTCCGAGTGGGCGAAGGGCATCATGGGGTTCAGGCCGCGCGAGGCGCTCGCGTACATGATGTGCAACTTGCCTGCTGTGGACCCCGCTGACACTGAGAAGCTGTCGACGGTGGACCCCACCGACACTGAGAAGCTGTCGACGGTGGAGGAGGAGAGCGCAGGCGCGGGGCAGACGGCTTCCACAATCGTGCTCAGCACCTCTGACGAAGAGGCAGAGATGGAACCCCGCCCGCTGATCCCCACCCCAAGATCTGAAGAGGAGCCTTACTACACGCAGGATCCAAGCCGCAGCCATGACCCAAGCCACAGCCGCAGTTTAGAGTTGGCGGATACGCCAGTGGAGGAAGCGCCCCGCGCAAGGCGGGAACCTGCATTCTTCACTGGGCTGGACAGTGGGGAGATTCAGATCGAATTGGTGCCGGGCGGTGAGCCCAAACAAGATGGTGCTGAGCATCACCAGCTGCGCAGGAGGCAGGTGGTGGTGTCGTGCGACAGTGACAGGGACCGTAGCGGCAGCTTTGGCAGCTCCTGCACCATTGAACCGAGCTACTCGTGTGACGAACAGTTCATGAGCGTTGGGTGGGATTCCCGGCTGCAGGGGCAGGGCCAGGTGGACAAGGGCCTGAACCCAATGGGCTTGCTGAACTACAGGCAGGTGGCGAATTGCACAAGGTCCTGCGAGAGGACAGCCCTATCTCAACGGGGTTCTGGGGAGGAGCTGTCACAGGATAGTCACAGGAAAGTTGCGCATTTCACAGGTCGGACCACTGAAGACTCGGATTATTTCTCTGTTTAGGCAGCCAGCATCGCTTTGTAACAACACGTTTTGGCGTCCACTCAAAGAACTGGACATCGGCAGGCGAGGGTGACAGAACCATGAGGAAGAGAGTGCTTCCACCAAGGAACTTGTGTAGCAGCCTCGTGTCCGTAGGAATTGGGAGGGCTGGAGGTTTGCAGGTTTTGAATGAACTGTGGATCTGGTGTCAAAGAGGGCTGGAACAGGTCTTCCGCAGTGGCCCAGCGTATGGGTGCTTGCGCTGTGTTGAAGGGGAGAAGTCCATCGCCGTGAGGGTGGCTCGGGTGCTTCAGCTCTGCCTGAGCGGATGGCATGGCTGCAAAACTTTGGGTGCCTTGCTTGAGAGGGGGAATGGCAAAAACGGCAAGTGACAAGGTGGAGAAAAGTTGGGAGGAACATGAAGCATCGCTGAAAGCATTGGCAGCTTGCGAGTTTTCTGTGTATCACTGTGGTATGGCACCAATGCCAGTACAGGAGAGGATGATGGCATCGACCTCTCGAAATTGGATGCTGTGCCTGTGTTGGATGCCACGTCGATTGCCACTTGGGGCTGCTCCAATTGCGATGGTTTGCTGGCGCAGTCCTAACCTTTAGAATGAAAAGCTGGGGTCTATGGCAGGATGGTACTGGCAGGTGCATGGCTGGCTACTTGTCCCGGGGTGTTGTCACTGTACCATCTCTCCCCCTTGATTGCTTGAACCCACGGGAAGGGAAGGCATGCGGCGTTCCCCTTAAAGCAGGGCAAAGGCATTGTTGAGCGAGCTAGCTGGGTGGCGACGTGCAGCTCTTGGCTCGAATGCGCCCATAGGAGCAAAGAGGCTCTTTCAGATGTGGAAAGGACAGAAAGTAGTGGAAGAAGAATGCCAAGGCTCTGGAGACAGGGCTCATGGGGTGCCAGCTGCCCTGTGATGCGATTTGCTGCGGGTGTCACGCGATCCTGTGCAGAATCGCAGTTTCGCATAGCGCATTGCGCCTGGGGCTGGCTGTGTCCGTTTGTGAGGCAGAGCAGCAAGGCGTGGGACGACGCGGAGCTGGACAAGACACAAAGAAGGTGGCATAAGGGTGGTTTGGTAACTGCTGGCTGCGGCTTGTGGGGTAGGCAAGCAGTAGCCTGCCAGCAGAGAATGGTCACCTTCGCATGCATCAATGATTCAAGAAACCACAGATTTTCCTGTTGGGGACGTCCATTGGCTTGGACAGCACTGCCAGGTAGACCATGACATGGAGGACTACCGTTCTGCCCACACACAACAGCGACTGCTGGCTAGCGACCCCCAGCCCATCACCTCATGTCCTGAGTCTGCTTCCTTGTATGCCATAGGGACCCACGCTCTCTCCTAGACCCAGGATAGGCTGGCCGGAAACCGTTAACGGTGGTAACTTTGCTACCACGAGATAGCTGAGCTGTTACTGTCATGTACGCCTCCGTGTGCTGTTGGGATGCATGTGGAAGGCAAGGACAGTGGCGGTCTAAAATCGGAACCTATTCAGGGGCCAATAATTCGATGGGTGTGAGTGGTGGGGCGTGGGGGCCAGTGCCCTAATAAGCTGACCTTGGGTGAGGTTAGTGTCGACGGAGCACCCTAAGTTGTGTTGTGCTGCGGGGGAAATGCCCTGGGATTGTCGCCAGCCTGGGTGTGGTGTGTGGTGTGACCGGAGCAATCAGCTGACAGTCCTTTGAGTACAATAGGGGTCTCGTGGTGGCTTCTCTGCTTGCATCGAACTCAATTTTACCAAATTGTAATTTTCCTTTGAAGTGTCAGGTTTTGCTGCTCAGAGCGCTTCTGGGCTTCATGCTGGCCTGTATTCCACTGGGAAGGAAGCTGGGGTCTTGCAATGCGCAACATTTGATCACAGCCCCATTATGGAGACGCTGGAAAGATTCCATTTGTAGCACATGGGCAAAGCCGGGGGCCTTTGTCATGCCGGCAATGAAATGAACGAATGAACATCTTGGTGACATCTATGTACGTCTTTTCTTCATTCTTTCACTTGATGATGCCCAGAACACGCGAGTGCGACCAGGTACATCGCCTGCGTTGCGGGGCACCCCCGCACGGACACGCGGCCATGGCGGAATGAAGCGCCAAATGGCCTTCCGGCTGCCCCCAGACGCGCCACAACGCCGAGCCCAGACCGGCTGGCACCCGCGCCACCCGCGTCAAGCATCTCGAACAAAGCGACCGGAGACGCCTAGCTCCGTCCCAGTCACCGCTTCCCTCCTCCGTATCCCCCCCCCCCCTCCCTTTCCGCTACCTTCCCTGTTTCCTTCCCTTGCCGATCGGCCTGCACAGAATTGCGCCTGCCCGCATGCCATGGCCTCAGACACCCGGCTGAAGCACCGCGGCTGCGAGCTGTGCGGCGCAGCGCACCGCCCCTTCCAGTGCGCGGACTGCGTCAACAAAAAGGTGTTGGGGGAGGCCAAGAAGTCGCTGCTGGCGCTGATGAGGCGCCGGGACGGGATGCTGTCGAGGCTCAACGCGGAGATAAGGCGACAGGTGTGTGTGTCTGCGTGCGTGACGAGATGTGTATTAAAACAGAGAAACCCTAAACGTAAGAAAACATAACACAGGCCATACAATGGAGCACCCCCCCCTCCAGCCGTGTGTGTGTGCGTGTGTGTGTGTGTGGTGTGAGTGAGTGGGGTTGGTGGAGAGGGGGCGAAGGGAGGGGGATGATGACAGTGAGTGGAGAGCCGCGTTGATTGGGCTTGTTCAAGCAGTGCAATTTCACGCCCTTCGCCTCTCGTGCGCGCTTTCGCTGGGTGTCCTTGAAAGCGGGGGTGGGGTGAGCGGGGGGAAAATGGCGACCGGTGTTGAAGCGTGCGCGACAGCGGGTTGAGCGATTGGGTTGAGCGATGTTCCAACCTGGTGTCGGGGCCGCGGCAGCAGTGGTCGCCGGGGCGTGTGGACGTCGGGAGAAGGGGGGGGATTCGCTGCCCGATTGCAGTGGGCAATGGTTGCTGCGCATGGTGGAGAAGTCAGGCGAAACAGTGGGCCGTCCTGCCTTCAAGGACCCTTGTCTTGTTGCTGGAAAGGGAGCAGGTGCTGCTCTTTCCAGATTGGAACTTGACGTACACCTGAATCCTCTGATTCCTACTGTGGAAGGAACATCACAGGAAACTGCATTTGCAGCTGTAGGGTGGTTCAATCTGGCATTTGATTTCTCACAATGCGCTGTTTGGTTGTTTCCATTGGTTCGTACGGAAGACTCCAAGCAGGCACATCGCTGCACGTATTGTTGATCAGAATGCAGAGGCTGAACTCTGAAAAGCGGCATGCCACCACCCCAGAGTGATCTCCAGTGGGTAGAAAAGTTGGAACTTGATCCTCTGAATTGGGCCAGCACTGTGCACGCAAGAACGAAAGGAGTGGTGGCACGGATTCAACCTTGTTACCCCATCGACACTCCACTCTTGGCTCGTTCAATGACCACAGGCCTGATTTGGGGAACAGGGGACAGCCGTAGGAAGGGTAGGAAGGGTGGGAGGGGGGGCTGAGGGACTGGCAAGCCAGGACGAATATTAGGACATGTTATGTGGGCTGCGATGGCAAGCTGGCAGCAAGAACTGAACACAGGTTGGTGGTTGTTTCTCCCCCAAGTTGGAAACAAGGCCACACAACTAGTTGGGACACTCTGGGGAGAAATGCAGTCCACGGGATGGGCTCTGTGGTCCAAGCCAGGAAGTTGAAACACATCGAGTGGTGGGGAGTGTCTTGAGTGGTGGAACCAAGGACGTCACCGCTTTCTGTGTCAGCCCCCTGCATGCACACAGCGCTGAGGTTGAGCTTTGTTCGATGCCAAATCTTTGCGTCGCACTCCAGAGCTCTCTTGTGCCGCAGATGCTGTGTCAACCAAGCTGCCAAAGTAAGGAAACGTGTGTCACACAGTGGGGCTTCCCGCTCTGTCAAATGTTTTGGAGATTCTTTGCCAGCTGTATGTTGGAGCCTGAGCTTCAGGTGCACTAGGAGAAACATGCAACACTGAGCAGCGCAAACATCAACAATGGACGAGGACATTAACAATCAGTTGCAGCTGTGGGCAAGGTCCCAGCATCTCCCGCATGGTGCAAGGCCTTCGGCTTGTCAAGATTGAAACAAATCCAATTCACCAGTTCTCAAACTGTGCTCAGACACGATCTGGTGCAGAGCCAACAACTTTGAACACACCAGTTCACGAAATAGGAAGAACACAGACTTGGCCAGTGGGCTGGGCAAGCAGCTTTCACGTAAGCTGGATTCTGCTTTTCAGAATGGGAAACCTTCTTGACCATTTTTGGTCCTTTTGTTGACCCCTAGACTAATGTCGAACCCCTCAGCCGCTGTAAACTATTTGAACCTCTGTTTGACCCTCGGTGCATGCAGCACACCCTGCCTTGATCGTGACGTAAACACCATTCCTTGCAATTTTTAGAGAAGTGACAAATCATGGTTTTCACCGATGAAGGTTTTTGTGGGTGCTGTCCACAGCTGCAAATTGCAGTTCCCACGATTTCATGTTCCCATTCACCATAGAAGACCTTGAACCTTTGAACCCGGTTCTTGGACTGATTCCTTTGTGGCTGCATCAGGAGGTACGTCAACAACAGGAAGCACAGAGGCAGCTGCGTCTGCTAGAATTGCAACACGTCACCAACAGGGCCAGGGCAGCTGAAAAGAATTTGAAGCATGGTGCGTGGGCCAATCTGGTATGCTCCTCAAGCATTGGGAGACCCTGACAGATGTGGTTGTGTCTGCTTTTTTTTGTGATGCAGAATGTACAGCATGCACGCCTGGTGTCCCTTGTAGTCTTCAGAATGGCGTCCCAGATGCCATATGTGTGAATTGCCGAAGCCCAACATCTCTTCTGCTTGGATGGGCCTGGCACTTGGACTCCTACGTGCGGTGTAATATTCTGACGTACTGTTGGACTGATTCGGAAAAATGCTGAGCAAAAATTGCCAGATGTGTTCTCTACATTTCAAAGCCGAAATCAGACCTGGTGGTGAGGATGCGAACCATTTTTGATTCATGCAGAGGCAGAAACACATGTGACGATGTGTATTGTGGTGACTGTGCGATTATCTGTTGGGCACTGTCAAATGAGTGAAGCTGTCCTGTGGAACTGAACAACTATGTTGGTGCAAATGCGCTTATCCGACATGCCCACAATCGCCTTGATATGCAAATGCGGTGTGTTGCCAGATTCTGGCAAGGAAGAAAACTGTGTTGGCCCCATTCTTGTCGTTGCCCTTTGAGCGGGAGATCCCCTGGTGGTTGATGTTGCCTCCCTCCTTGCCTTGATATTGGTTATGCATTGCTTGGTGCGGTCACTGTTTGTTTGTTTCGATGATTGGTTGATAGCCATCCTGCCTGGCTGAATGATTGAGCAACTGCATTGTTGGGTGATTGGCTGCTTGGCTAATCCCCCATTTATCCACTTTGTTACCCCAGTCAAGGCTGCCGTGGCTGACCTTCGCTGCAGCAGCAAAGCACGAAGGGCCAGCCTGGACGAAGCTGCCTCCCAGCTGCTTGACAAGCGCAAGGACAAGCTGCAGCGCTACTTTCCCACCCATGCCCGTGTGACACACCTCACATTCAGCTGCCTGCAGTGCTCCCTCGAAGAGGAGTGGAGTGCAAAGGTGTGGCTTAGAGAGGAAGTACTGCCGTATACAGACTCCATGTGTTGGGAGGCCACGCTGCGCAATCTTGCAGTCGGATTGGAGATCACATCTTTCAAAAGATTCATTTTGAGCAGTAAATAGCCTTTTTAATAGTTTGACTGAGTGTCTTTAATATAGCAGTGAAGTCTAATCTAGAAACTGAAACCTGCCAGTGCCCTGTGCTGTACAGAACAGTACAATTTAATTTTGATTGTACAGTACAGCAAAAGTGCTTTGTACTGTGGCCAAGGTTCGACAGCTGCTGGAGGTGCTGCCTTTGAGGATCAGCGCACTGAAGTCGGGGCCGAACACACCGCTCCAGGTCACTGTGTGCGACCTGCAGCTGCCGCATGGGTCGGTTATCCCATCGGATTTGAATCAGAAGTCAGAGGCAAGTCCAACTTCAATCGCACAAGTGGCCGCCCCCTTGATTCTAAGATTGTTTTCTTAACAAGAGTGAAACATGTTTGGATTCCAATATGTTGCATCACATTTTAGAACCCATGTCCTGGCCCCATCTTCTAGTGGGGCGGGGGCAGCACCTGCACTCTGAAATGCTATGTGGTACTTTGGAATCAGAAACAGGCAGTCGAAACACGTGCGATGGGCAGCTGCATTGCACGCGAGATTTGTGAAGCGGAAATGCTGTTCACACTGATGGTTGCATTATAATGGGGAACTATCACTATCGCTTTTATGTAAAACAACATTTGATTTGGCATGTGCGATGTTGACATGTGTGCACATGTGCACATGTGGCTGTGACTAATTTTGCTCTTGTTCTCATTCCAAGATGATGCACGTGTCTCTATGTGCACTGGGAACAATGCACAACAGAGAAGCGATCCTTGATTTTCTGGGAATCGTTTGTGTGTGGTGGATGTATGAATGTGTTGCAGGGATTTTGTGTGATAACTCGTTTGCATACAGTAACATGCATCCAATAACATTGGAAATGCCACCAAGTTATACTGTGTCTAGACAACCGATGAATAACCACTATTTTGGCAATTCAGCAATTTTCACACTGGGAATGAAATTATGCACAATGACCAGTTTGGCCAGATGTGCCAGTGGGGGGATGGAACCAATCACAACAGAGTTCTGAGCTGTACTAAAACTTTTACCCTCAAAGAGTGTCGGCAGCCTCTGCCATGTGTGTTTACCAGCGAAGCTCACCATGTCACTCTCACTCCTACATTCTTGATAGTGCTTGTTGAAGAGGAAAGAATGGAGCCAGAATTTGTTTCTTTTTTCACTTGTTCTATTCCATCAGTAAATTATGCGTTTGTCGCAGATGTAGCATCAAATTGCTTCCAGACGGGGAATCCTGGACTCTCATTTTCAGCCCATAGCTGCCTTGCTTGGTCCCTTACCATGGCACTTGCATGGGCACCCTTCCCTTGTTCTGGTGTTACTGTTTTATCTTGGGGCACACTGTAGAGGTTGCTAAGACACCCGCTGCATCGTTTTCAAATAACCCTGTTGCTCCCTGGGACAGTAGTGTGCCAAAGTGCTCGGTATTGTAACTACTCAGCAGGACATCAATCCTGGGGTCGTTGCCAAGAAAAGGACGTCCATGGGAGGCCAAGAGACCCCTCTCTTTACCAGCCCAGAGCTGCATCACCTGCTCCCTGCTGGACTTTTGGCACCATCTTGAGTACTCATTTCCACAGGGACTGGGCTTCTCTGGGCCTTTGTCGATTTCTTCACAACCACTTGGCCTTATGGCAACTCTGTGTGCTTGTTTTCGTGCAGGAGCTTGACGCTGCCCTTGGCTACACCCTCGTCCTGTTGGAACTGCTGGGCATGTACATCGGCACGCCTGTGCTCCATCAGTCAAGCTTCAACGGCTCGTGCTCGTCCCTCTGGCGGCCAAGGTCGTTCTCAGACCGCAGACCGATCTCGACTGGAGACGTTCTGCCACTGCACTTGGGAAGAACTGCCACAGCTCAGCTGTCAGCAAGCGCCTGGTGAGCTAATTCTGCAGCACCATAAACCATCATTCTTTGTCAACAGCATGGTGGCTGCTCACAATCTGTCAAATGTGAATGTTGGTGACAACTGAGAATTTTGGAAGTTGAGTTTGAGATTTGAAAATGGCAAGAAACCCACATTGACAAGGTAAATCTGCTGTCCTTTGGCTGAAAACAATGTCTTGTGTGTGTGCCTTCTGTCCTGCAGCCAAAAGTAGTGTTTGCCTGTGTGTGTTTTTAAGGCCCTCAAGCTCTTCAGTCGATCAGACCTTGCCCCATCGGCAGCACCAGGCGGAAGCTGCGATGCACATGCTGCAAAGGAGCATTGGTGCCTTTGCCATTGACCAGTTGGGGCCATTGGGAGCGAAGCCGCCCAAGGCGTGGAGCCCCTTTGTCACCCTGGCATGGATATGCTCAAAGGTATGTGTCATGTTGGCAGGCTTGTATGTGTCTGTGCTGTCCTCTATTCAGAATAAAATGTCGTATTACAAGATCAAGTGAGCCCTGACATTGACTTTTTTGCAGAGGCTGGCAGCACTAGCAGAGAATTGACAATACCCTGCCGTTTTGGTACGATTGAAGCAATCTTGGTTATTCGTTAGTTAATTGATGGTTGGTAAATTCATTGTTGATTATGTTACCCACTGAAGATTGTGCATCAACGCGCTCCCACGTACTGCAAGGGGACCACATCATGTGTTTTTGACAGTGTTATTGTGCTTTCCTTGTTGCCAGTTTAGCACATTGGCGGTCCACCACTATTCTGTCTTGTCTCTTAGAGAAAGGCACAATACATCAACAATGAGACAAGGCACTGAGACTGATACCTGACTTTGCAAGTGCGATGTCAAAGTTGGATAGACTGCTCCAAGTTTGATATTGCATTTGTGTAGTCGGGAGCTGGTTCCAGTGCCTTGACAGGCTCAGGCGCAGACAGTGCATGGCCCCAGTGACACCTGTTTGCATTTCTCAATTCCAAACTTTGCATCGCACTGTCAATGCATGGGCCCAGTGACACCTGTTTGCATTTATCAATTCCAAACTTTGCATCGCACTGTCAATTCTCTGCAGTGCACTTCCAAGCTCAAATTCCATCCCTTAGGTTTGAAGGGTTTCAACTTGGGCCCCAGTGAAACTGTGGAACGTAGGCTGTGAACTTTGGTTCAGGGAATGATTTGGCCACACAAGTTTTTGCTGTCATGGGGCAATTATTTGGTTTGCAGAATGGCACTGTATCCATTCGGGGTGCGCGCAACAAAAACAGTGGAATGGACACATGCCAGCTTGCACGGGAGAGACTCCCAAAAGTCTGCTCACATCCGTGGCCTTCAAAACACGATCTCCTACACAAACTACACCGATCGCCAGCTCAAAATTCGCTTTCAACAGCCATCACCTTCCATCGCCACATTCATTGGTGCAGGCACACAGTTCAATACTCAAGCAGGCCGGGCACCCACTAATTCACCCAGTCACAGTGCGTTCAGGCTATGTTGTGGCGCTGCCGCCACCCATTGCCAGTCTCACTGGCTACATACAGCTATTGCTCAGGGTAGGCACCAGAGACGGACACTGAAGGAGAGCTATGCTTTGGGGTTAGGGTGGCAGCGGGGGATGGGGGGCCCCAGCTATTGCTGGACCCCGTTGCAGGACACAGAAAAGGATTCTAGCTGATTTTAAGCCTTGTGAACAGGAGCCAGTGAGTCCATCAGTGTAGGTGCAGCGATTTGGGAGCAATGCAGTCGTGCGCATGCAGCTAGGAGTCACAGATGCTGTGTGCAGGCAGCAATGTGTGTTGTGTTGGAGGTGTTGTCTTTTGCTTCTTCCGTTCTGGAAGTTATGCAACATTCAAGGGTCCACAACATTGCACTTTGTGTTCATTTTATTCTTGCCTGTCTTCAAGCAGATGGCGAGGGATTCGCTGCGGGCGGCGATACAGCAGCTTGGCAGCCCTGGCTCCCAGGACGGTAAGCCAGACAGCAACGGGATTGGGCTAGAGGCCAAGGGGGCGTCAAGAATTGGGAGCTTGGAGATCGCGGGACTTCTGCTTCCAGGTACCATGCCCCTTGTTCTTTTAGGCTCATCTCTTCTTGTGCTGCATGGTGTGCACACTGTGTTGCTGAACACTTGGTTTAGGGGCGGCTGATCAGCAGAGAAGAGAATTGTTTTATGTACACAAGTGCATATCAAAGAAAAATGCTTGTGTGTGTGCCTGCCCAAGGGAGGCAGCCGCAGCCAATCGCAGACACGGTTTCATCAAATCCCAGGCAACACGTGGAACAGACCACTTCATGGCATGACACGTGCCGTCAATGAACTTAGACCATCAGTCAGTCTGTCAGTTGTGTGCAAAGCTCAATCTTGTCAGAAGAATAAAATGCGGTATCTCGCGTTTAGATTTGAAAGTCGCCATTTCATTACCAAAACGTTTATTGAAACGCACATGGCCAGCTCAGATGTCCCATCGCTTGCCAGATGAAGATGACGATCTGGTGGACGCTGACGGATGGTACACAGTTCCCGGAACCTTTCTACCACCACCACCTTCCCAACCAGATGACGTGGAACACTGGACGCAGGCCATGCTGTCCGAACACAAGGGCGGCTGGCAGCAGGCCCTTGGGCTCAATGTGCTGCGCGCATGGCCAGGGAAGCCAGGGGCATGGCTTGGTGGATGAGCATGCACATCGCCGTTATGCATGTGCTGCCGCCGTTTTCCAGGCGAACAAAGGGCTGAGACGCTGGGGAAAGCCCGACATTGCTAACAGGCAAAGGGGCATTGACAACCGCAGATTGGGCAAAGGTGTGGTGGGGTGCTGCAGAGAAGAACACCAACTTGGGTGTGAGAAATGGGCTTGGAGTTGTTTGCATTTTGGATGGCAACACAAGGCCACCCTTTCTGGTGTATGATGCCATTCTGGCAATGGCACAGCACAGTGTCTGTGCGGTAATGCCCTGAATGTCCTTATTGGACAGCGATTTTTCTTGTTGCCACATGTTGGGCATATGGGACAACTGTCTGCCAGGGTGTTGCACCTCTTGGCTGTGGCACAGCAAGAGGCTGCTTCAGGCAAATTTTGCTTTGGCTGCATCACTTAGTAAGAGAGGGTTTGCAGATTTGAATAAGTGGGGAAACGGTGATTGCATTGAATTGAATTGCATCATGGTGCAGACATGCCAGGTGGTGGGTTGCTTTGCTGCACGTAGACGGTTCGATGCGAGTGGGCGGGAACAAGCAGGGAGGCTGAATTTATTCTTTATTGGTGTGGGTGGGCGGAGTGGCGTGGTTCCACTTCGTTTCCGACAAATTTCGTTGGATTGACATTACAAAACCGGGATCTGTTTGGAATTTTCACATTGAACGCCCTGCATCCTGTGCACGGAAAACTCGCAACACACTCATAGATGATGATAATACTGTGTACTTTTGTGATCCACTGTGCCGCCACGGGCACAAGATGGAATTGGAAATGTATGTACGAGGTTTGTTCTAGATGCGCTTCCTGGTGGGCTGCTGGTGGGCTGTGGACGTGGCCCCCCTTTCCTTGAAATGTAATATTAAAGTAACCAGCACAGCGTCTGCTGCTGCTAGACAGTTAAACCACAGACCTGTATAGTGCAGATTGGAGTATGACGGCCTGTGTTGCTTTGGCATGAAGCAGTGGTGTGGGGCGCGTAAGCGCCCATCTGGGTGGATTGAGGAGTCAAGAGACCTTACACTGTGGACCAGTTCACCTTTGAATGTTATTGGAGCCAATTTGCCTTGAGGAAAGGGGAGGATGGTAATAGCATCAACAGAAGTGGTTGCAAACGTGCTGACTTGCGTCGGTATGTTTAGTGTCGACTGAGCTTGACCACAGTCACAGTGGGGGAGGGTGTTTAGTGGATTTGGGCTGCAGGTACAAGATGACCCTTCCAGTGGGCTGATGATCAAGTTCATTAATCCTGCACACTGATTATCAGTTAGACTGGGTGAAAGACTTATCACTCGCCAAAGGTGCTTCATTATCTGTACAGTTTTTGCCAGTCTCCAGCATGGTTTTAAATCGTTAGGGAGGTGATAACCGCGATTTGATAGTTATCTGTGGTAAGAATGCAGCGTCTTAGTGCTGGCCTGAGTTCCCAGATCTCAGGGAATTCCAACTCGTCTGACCCATTGGAGCCCTGCGTTGTGTCTTCCTTGCAGGACTTGTGATTAGTATTGAAACACAGCATTTCATACTCACTTCACGGGATTTGCGCCTCCCATCAGGGCGTGCAAGTGCATTGTTGCGCCTTTGGCATTTGCAATGGTCCCCTAGCATATTTGTGCTCTGAACATCAGTGCATTTGGGGATCAGATGGGTGACATCATCACCTGCCAGGTGCAAGTTCCCCAGTTTGTCTTTCAGTTTGAATAAAAGCATTGAGCACGAGGCCCTGGAAGATAACAATGGAGAGCATGCATGGGATCAACCTGGTGTACAACAAATTTGAAATTACAGTTGGCATGCCTGACAGCAGCAGTTGCGCTTGCCTTCACTTCTGCCTTTGCACTCGCATTGCACTGCGCTTTTCAACACGCATTTGCCCATGTACTGTAGTATGTTCAACCCTTCTGCATAAAAAAAAATTGCCGTCACGCTTTCTGCCCTGCATTTTTGTTTCAGAGCGTTATTTTTCACGCTGCTCCACAAAAATTTAATGAAAGGAGCGTTGTTTATTTGTTTTTGTTGTTTCTTCTGGAAAAAGAGGCCAAACATTACGTTCCTATGTGGAAGCGTTAAGTAAACTGCGGTAGGTTGTTGCCGAGCATGCAGTCGTTCAGCCTCTGCGCCTGTGCATCTCCACACTGTGGGCAGGAACTGGCCCTGTTCCAGTACAGCGTTAATGTACCAGCAGGCCCAATGCCTGGGCACAAGCGGGACTGGGGTGACCGTTTTCCAAACTGGCCAGTGCTTTGCCGCATATTGTACACAGAAAAAATTTGCGGAGAAAAAGTTCGCGTATTTTACGGGAAAAAATGTTCGCGGAGAGATAGTTTCGCGCACTTATCGGTGCACGAAAATTTTCTCCCGTGGACCTTTTTTCCCCGCAAAAATTTCTGCCACGCAAACATTTTGGCTGTGCAAACTTTGCCGGTGGGCTTCCGGCGGGTGTCCGCCTTGTCTGCAGCACGTCTCGAGGCCTAACAAACTGAGGGTCCCTTGGCGTCCTGAGCGAACAAGAGTGCCTGCCCGAGTGGCTGCCCACGAGGCCTGGGACTCCCAGGGACTCCCGGGTGACCCGGGTACCCGAGTTCCAGAAACTCCGGGTACCCGGGTCCGGTTTTGCTAGCCCGGGTACCATCCCTTATATATATGGACTTACTAAGCTGACAATGCGCCCCACCTCACAAATGTCAAGTGTACATGGCAATACTAAAATTAGGGTGTACCGTCTGACATTCAATGGATGTTGGGACCACTGTGCTAACAAATCAGAACATTGACAGGTGCATTCACAAAACCATAAAACACGCCTTGGCACCTGTGCACTCACACATGGCTGGCACCCCATTGCCACATTCAAGGGAAATGGGCATGACACATGGGGGTCTTTTATAGCACATTGGCAGTTGCACAAAATGTAGAAAGGAAAGTAGTATTATGCACAACCACTTTAAAGAAAAATTTAAGGCTTTGACAAGAATGGTCAGCCCTTCCAATTCAGAACACAATGAATAGGCTATCGGTCCTCTCATGGGACCATGCACAATTTGGTGCATTTGCCTTTTCAAAACAATCATCAGCCTCTCACATATTCCCTTTCTTCCACTAGATGAGACCAGTATTGCTTTTACAAAAATTGAATATTTTTGCCCCAAATCAGTATGACTTGCAGAACTATGGGGGAAGTGTAAATCGTACAGTCAACACACAGGGTGAGGGGAGTCAACCTACTTCTGACTCTCACTCCCTCACCCTAGACGTATGTTGAACTTGTTATAGCCATCCTGGCCCATGATAGTGCATGCATGATCTATAGTGAGAGAGCTAAAAATAGCCTTGCATAACACAAGGACTAACACCATGTTTAGTCTCTGAAATTCCATAGAGCTAGTACACCTGCCGTGTCAGGCCCATGTGTGTAAGTGCATTTCAAGACCTCCGCTTGAATGCAACCTGACACATCACATGAAATTCTAATTTTTCTTGTGAATTACTAGACTATACGCCTTTCCTCGTCAGGTAAGGCAGCCCAGATGGTCTTTCTCAGACTAGGGATGTGCTAGCTAGCCTCATCCCAATTCACCCACACAACTTGGCTCCTTGGGTTCCAGAATCATCTTTGAATCCAGTCAGTCTAGGGAGCTGACAGGTGACACGGATCTGTTGAGCACACAGGGTGGTATTTCATGACCGGCCCTTGTCTCCTAAGTTTTCCACCTCCTTTACACTCACAGTTTGCAGCATCGTGCTCATAATCCATTTTCGAAGTTTTTCTCTTTCCTTACTTTTACTTTTTTTGGTTTCCAAATTCACCAATGGTGGCATACTCAAGCCATCCCATGCAGTGCATACAACACATATGGCAGATACCCATCATACGCCAATTACATAAGTGATCCACCCAGTGAAAACGGTGGTCATTGTGTGGCGTCACGAACAATGGGAAGATGCACAAAAGCACCGCTGATCAGGAGAAGAGAACTCATGACTTGTTGCAAAACCTCTCTCAAACTTTCAATCTTCGAGGAATCTCTAGAATGGATCAATTTTCAGGCTTTTGGGGCTTCGCTCCCATCACCTATCGCAGCTTTTGCCATCCCATTTTCAAATCACTGCAATCACCCAATTTTTTGTTATTTTCCCTAAACTTATTTTGAAGTTCTATGGCATTGCTAGGTAACGTTGCTGAGTCATCTTGGCATCGAAATAAGGGTTATTGCTCGGGAAGGGGGGGAAGGCTGAGCTTAATGCCAAATTGACGTTAAGCATACAAAATTCAAAAGAGGTGTCTTCCTTAGACTGCACGTCTGCAACTGTCCGTTTCAAACTCACAACTGAAGTCACATCTTTTGCTCATGGGTCGGATACGCTCATACGACAGGCTCCTCTCTGGCATGCCAGAATTCAACCTGGGGCTCAACAAACAGCTTCGCAACATGACTTTTCATCACTGTGTGAATTTGGCGCCCATTGAATCCCGGAAAGTGGCGACGCCTCTACCTTCTGATGGTCAATTCCAGCTGACGAACTAAAGGGTACAAGATGCACGAATATCTGCACTTCAAGCGGAGAACCTCCTTCAAAGTGCAGCAAAGTCAACGATGGAAAACACAGAACCATCACCATCACGATGTGCAAAACCTGCAAGCCCACCAACCGCTGCTGGTATATTGCCTGCCACGCCTGCATGCCACGCGGCCTGGTACATTGCCTGCCACGCCCTTCGGCCACCTGCCGGGGTATTCCCCGGAACCACGCCGCGCCGTGGCGGTCGGCGGGTTCTTACTTGTACGCTCATACGGGATTTTGTTGCCAGTTTGGGCTCCAAGGCTCTGTTCCCTTGATGTAGGATGACGTTGTAAGCTCCATCTCCTTGAATTCACAAAAAAGTTCATTGGAAACAGCTTCATATCCTGGACATATACATCAAGGACATGGACGCCGATCACCTGGATATGGAGGATCCGTGCCCAGGATATGGTCATATCCTAGATAGGTGTATCATGGATATGGCACCCATACCATGTTCGATATCCAGGATGTTAGGGCCTACTCATCTTCTATTTCATATCCGAAGGTGGGGCTTTTTATTGACCACTGCTCCCGTGTTCATGGCCCTGCCCGCGCTTATATGTTACAGGCCTTGCACTCGTCCAATCCGAACACTCCCCATGTGCTTGTCCCTTCCATTCAAATTTCAAACACAAGATTTACACGCTTCCCCCAAAAAATCCCATGCAGTTTGCTGACGCCACAATGCAGGTGCTCCAAGGACGCAGCCGGCCTTCTGTGATGGGTGTTGATCATTTGTCGTCATCCACAGGGACGTCCAGAATGGTCTTTGCCAGCGCCCTGACAACCGCAAACAGTTCTAGGAGCTTACTCCCCTACACCACCTGTACTTGCGTGTGGAAAGACTGCATGTGGCGAACAACACAATACAGGGGAAGGTGCAGGGTCTAGGGAGGTTTGCCAGGTGCAGCGAGGCCCCTCTAGTTTCCTGGAAATCTGTCGCAGTCCGATGTTCCGGACTCAGGAGAGACGCTTACGGTGATCAGCGCAACGTTGTTTGCATTGCTGCACTGGACGCATCATTCCTGGGCAAGAATGTTTTGAGACCCTTTTGTTTCGTCTGCCTCTGTTGCTATGCCATTGCTGGTTACAGGAGGTCAGGATGACAAACATGGGCAGACTTTGTGCCAACACGCCAACAGGCAGTCTTGTGCAGCGAGCGCAGGCGAATACATGATGCTTAATCGATTGGTGCCTAATGCCGCGCACTCAAACAATGCACTGGCCTAGCTCTGCCCCATCGCACCTCCTCAGCACAGCATCGTTGAAACCGGGCATGAGCTCTGCGTCCTCAGCCACCTCCTGGGCTATCTGGGCCCTGAGTTCCAAAATTCGCTCAGCTAGGTCCCTGCAAGAGGGAAAAAGGACGCCATTATTCAATGAATCAAACCTGAGACACAACTGGTGACTGGATCAGCTGCTGTTAAAGAGTTCCCAAAAGGGACGATGCAACCCTCCAAGGGATGCCATTCCTACACACCGTGATTGACAAGGACCACCTTTTGCGATTCAATTGCCTGGCCAAACACCCGTGGTGGCTGCAACAAAGAGTTGAATTCTCTTGCAACTGCATAATTGGACAGACTACAAGACGCAGCCTCCCATAACTCTGACCTTATCCATTCCCAGTGCCCGGGTGTCCCGCAATTCAAGGCGGACTATTTTCTCCGGCACACAGTGATTCATATACCTTTGCACACAGTCACGCTAACCACAGCCACACCACAGAGCTTCACAGGACATAGCGCTTCGGAAACATTTGGTCAGCTGGTTTTTCAGGTCAATTGGCTCAAGCACAACTTTCTAAATTGCATCTTTGGCATCTGCCAGGATCAAAGGAAAGAGGGATCTCAGCTTCTATGTCACTGCCAATCAATGTGCGGAGTTGGTTGCAGCTGCTTGGTCATGCAATATTCACGCACATGTTTTATATCTAGAACTCGACAGAAACATGAAGCTGCAATCAAAGACAAACAGGAAACGTGTAATGAGCTGTGCTTCTGTTGCAAGACGTACAGACTACAGGCACCACAAGCTTCAACTGAAGTTTCCTTACATTCCATGCAACACAGCATGCAAACAAGGTCACAAGGGCCAATCCGATCTACAAAGAAGATTCAAGAGATGCAGTGCCTCAGAAATTCTTGGTCAGTTGGTTCTCATGGCCATTCGGCTCAAACACCACTTTCCAGATTGCATCCTTGGCATGGAACAAAGCTCATGAAATGAAAGCAACAAACAGTGTTGACTACTATGTGCATAAGCAAAGCAGCACTCCAACAGCATCAGAAAGCTTCTTCATTTCTCCTGGTCGACGGAGATAAGGTCACAATAATTCTCGCTCAGCAAGGACTGATCTTTGCAGCCCATGTTTGCCTTTCCGTAATAGTTGCAATCGTTTTGTGAAAGGTGGATCGACACTCTACTTCCTTCTGCACATGCCAGCAGTGAATCCGCTTGCTGCATCCATTGGCAACAGACACAACATGAACCCTGCATTCACTCCGGTTTGACGGGTTCCCAAGCAGCGGACAATCGCCCAGTCATGAACAAGGGATTGGGGTCCATGAAAACTGCATGATCCAAAAACAACTCACAAGTAGCCACCCTTCCTCAAGCATGGGAACAAATACACAGCACGAACACAGTTCCTACCCCAATGTGTGCATTCCAGCTGGAACCGTCCCTTTCTCAATATGTGTACATAAATATTGTGGATTTCATCACAACAATACATACATACCGTGGACTCACTTCCTTTTCGCCCTTCACGGCAGCCTCTGCTTCCATGGTGGGCGCCGTAGACCGCCGTGGATCCCTGACCTTCGTCAGGGGTGTTGCGGCCAGCTCCGTCAGCCAGTCCTCTGAGCTGCCGTCCATCTTCAAGGGATGCTCCACAACATGCGCGTGCAAGAAGTAGTGCAGCTGCGGATTTGTCTCCTCCAAGTAGTGAAGGAGGGTCTTCAGCGCCTGGCGGGTCACCAAGGACCTGAGCAGGGCCTTTGTCTCCCCCCTGTGCCATCGCCAAAGCCGTGTCACTGCTGGTGGCCTGCACACCTGTGGGTTGGATGTTGCCATGCACGCTGTTGTCTTTCAGGTGCAAATGCCATTGGTCATATTGGCAAAGGCATTTGTCGAAGTCGCAGACAGGTCACAGATGGAAATCTGCTTTTGATCATACCAAGCATCTTCAGGCAAATTTAAGCCCTTGGCCATTTGCCTGTTACAGCAACAGCAATGTGAAGCGCAACATTCTGGTCAGGACATGGGTATGGGTCCACAGTATCAGACAGGATCACCTTAAGCAGCAGTCTCAAAGGGCTTCACCACCCTTGGCAAAAGCACAAGCAAGGAAGGCAAGACACACAACCTGCATCTCTGCCGTCTGAGCAACAACGTGTGGTGGACAGCATTCCGCACTGCAGAGATTACATCAGCTGCAACGGGCATGGAGCCCAAGTGCCATTTTGTGGAGAACTCTTTTCCTCGCGGCCTCGAAATAGACAAGAGCAACAAGGGGCTGAGCACGAACAGGGATCTGATGCAATAGCAAGAACCCGTTCAGCGGACTCTCCTGTTCCGGCGGGACCTCCCCTGCAATGTCCAAGCCGTCCACAACCAGCAAAACAGTGGGATCAATTAGTGGCGGCCAGGCCCATCACATGAACCGCACTTTCCCCTGACACAGTCGCAGGCCCAGCAGCATCCGAGTTCACCGGTCGGTGGACGCCTCCAATCCCGGCGACGCCATTCTCCGGGCAGTCCCCGGAGCCACCTGCCTCTCCCTATCGGTTCCATGTTCTTATCGCCGCCTGGGTTGCTGGTGTGCACACAGCCCCTTGCCAATGGACATGCAGCGCTGACGACTGATGACCCTACCTCTGTCTCCGCCTTGTTTTGTCTGGGCGCTCCAGATAAATCTCCCCAAAGGTGGAGCAAAAGCGGGAATAACGCCTCGCTATACTGTCTTGTAACGATCTTAGTCCCCGGCGCCAATCACCTGTACACGCTGCCGCCGGTCGCCCTGGACGGTGCCCAGCGCCTGCCTCCCCGGCCGCGGCAGCCGGGCCTGCCCACAACGCCGGTCCGCGTCGCGAAGGCCGGCATCTGTTCCGCGGCGCCGCCTTGGAGTGCTCCGTCAGGCCATCGCGCGGCACCAGGCGGGGTTGGCGGTGGTGCGGTTGCAGTAAAATGGGTGCGGCTTTCGTGGACTTGAAGGCCGGAGGCGGCCTGGGGTGGAAGTGTGGGTGCGGGCAGCAGTACTTTGCGAGCGGTTTGGAGATCTCCTACTTTGTGCCACCGGATGAATGAATGCGCAAACGCATCCTTCGGGCAAAGTGAAAACACGGCTCGAGCAAAGCAGCGTCCTTGACGAGTGCATGGAAATTTAATGTAAAACACAAACAAGTCTGGACTTGTGGTAATGCCAAGAAGCGTTTGTCGATGGCAACACTTGGAAAGAAGCGTCCTCGCCATTTGGCAAACGGGGACTGAAGCAAAACGTGTTTTCGCAGTGCGATGTCGAAATGGATTTGATTGACTCAGAGACACAACTCGTTGCTGCTCACAGGAGACACTGTTGCTACTCACATGGAGCCCAAGTGCCATTTTGTGAGACACAACTCGTTGGCTCAGCGGTGGAAGACAAATGTATCTCATCTTTTGAAGCTGAGTGCCATAATGGGCACAGTCGCCTTCCCAAGTCTGGAACAGATTGGCGTGATAGGAGTTGTATTATTTGCCACACATCATGCAGGGTAGGGATAATGGAGTGCAGCGATCGGCCTCCGTGCGCTGCAGATGATACATAGGATCACGGGAGATGGAGGTGAATCGGCTTGGAAACAAACAACAATATAGCAAAGAAATAAGAGAAAAGTAATAGAAAACACTTGGGGTTGGAAGGAAGAGAGACATGGCGTGCGATGGGCAACCCGGTCGCCAAGGGAAGAGAGAAGGGGATGCCCATTAGGGCCGTGAAGGCCAATGTATAGTCTCTGGTCGCAGGACGCGAACACTTGTGTTGTCTGCGCATTGTACCACAGCACAATGAGTGCCACTCGTAGCAAAGCATAGGAGAAACACAAATTTGCTGTTGCGGTAATTGTCAAAAGTCGTAAACTGCAGAGAAGTTTCTGTACCTTAACTCTCCCCCCAGAATATAGAAAGTCTTTCCGTATTACAGATTTTCTACTGCACATAAAATTACAGAACCTCTTTCTGTACTACTTTCTGCGTCGCTGTGTTTCTACATCACGTCTCAAAGAGGCCGATCGTTTTCTCTTCGTGAACCGCCAATTCTAGTCCTGTTTTGGCCAAAACTTTTTGAAGCGCATTGATGATATCAAGGTCCGTTTTTGCAGCTGCACCGGAGGCGGCCCGATGGATTGGAGAGACGATTGGAGGGGGGCTGCGGGAGGTGCGCCGGGGGGAGCGTCAAGTTGCGGGAAAGGGGGCTGACCCTCTGACGATCGGCCGCGGTTTGGTCAACCACGGCAGCTAGCCCGATGGAGACGAGACCACTCAGGAAAATGTTGCTGCTGCGTTGATCATTGTGTGGAGCAGGAACCGCAATTTTTGCGCTGCGCATTGCTGCGCTTGAATTGGCAGTTTTGGGCCTGGCCTGTGTGGCACACTAGGAAAAAAAAGGGCAAAATAACACGTGTTCAAACGTGTACAAAGTTTACGGGTTTGTGCTATTTCTGAGTTCTTAGCGTGCAGAACCTTGATGAAATGTGTTTTATGTGCGTTCAAAAAAGTGTTATTCAGTCCTTTTTTTCCTAGTGGCAGGGACGGCGCTCCGCCCGAAAAAGGGCGATCGAAGGGACCTGGGGCCGATGCTCGAGTTCCTTGGATTGGGCAATTCAGGCATCGAAATAGTTCTCACTGATCGAAATTTGTGGCAAATCAAAATTTCGGGAAAGGTACGCCCATGTAAGAAACAAGGCCACATCCCTGCATTTAATGCCAAGCACTTAATTCCTCGCCCAGAAATTTTCGCAAGAAGAAGCAGCCAGGAAGCTTGGCGATGCGAGATGAGTTCATCAAATTGGCTACGGAGAACGCCCGCTGGCACAAAATTTTCTTCTTTTCTCCCCCTCCTCCCTTCTCCATCCAACCTGATACATCACGCCCACGATTAATCTCAGCAGATGCGCCTTCCAGCGGGCGGGCTCTGGCGCTCAGACTGGGGTGGCAGGAGCAAATTGGCGCATTAGACGGAACTGGCGTGCCAGTACTGGATTCCCAGACACTCGATCCAGGTTTGGACGTTTCGAATTGTGGAAAATCGAGGTCCGGCGATCCAAAAACACTGACACAGGAAAAATCGAAGCCATAATCACTTCGCTCTCTTGCGCAGCTCCCTAAGGCCGCTTCCGTCGACAATGAGACTCATTGTCGACTCAGTCGTGATTACTACAGTAATTTCAGAATTTCTCGGAATGGAGGCTATGCTTAACATAACCGTGTACATACAAATACACCATCAACTATGGAAAACATAACCATACATACGTAACTATGTCTTTATGCAAGAAAAAGTAATTTGCATGAATGGCCATCCAGCGGTCGGTGTCTTCTGACTTGCCCTTCCTGGGTTCACAGAGCACGAAGCGTACTTCCTGCGTCCCCATCCTGGCTGGTGCCTCCCGGAGCTCTCATTGGAAGGGCCCACCTCGCGGTATCCGCCGAATTCCCAATACATCGGTGACCGCATCGGTACACATTGGGAGCCACCACCGATACGTCACCCAGTCGACTACTCCGATGTGCAGGACACCCCCGATGCTCGCAGCCCGCCCACGGGGTGGCACGGGTTTCAGCCCCCCAGAGAAACTAGTTACGCTCCGTTAGCGTTGAACAGTGCAGAGGGCTGCTGCAAGCGTCAGCCCATCAACAGGACATCTCGCAACCCATTAGTCATGCAAGCTGCAGTGGTTTCCCAACAAGAGGCGCCGCGCAAGGCGGACGTCCGACCATGTGAACGCTTGGTCGATCGTGGCGCGCATGAAGATGGGAGATTTGATGAGTGCGGCAGAAAGTGTGGTGAACCGGTCAGTCGTTGCGGCCGACATGGTGACGACACCTCAGCCGCCGCCAGGCGCAAGAAAATTTTGGAACCAAGCCAGAAGGTGCCGCGCGTGGGCTACGCATCCAGACGGAAGCTGCGGTGCCGGCCCATGCCACCATGGAGGTGGTATGAGGAGCGAATTGGGTAAAACTTGCGCACTAGCAAAACAGCACATTTTGGGGCCGGGTCCCAGGATGGCGTGCTTAATGTGTGTCAAATCTATGACCATCGCGTTTGAACAAGTTCAGGTCGAAGGTGGCTGGCAGAATGGCTACAGCTGGGAACCTGTTGGACCTCCGCTGAAGAGTGTTTCGACTCAAATGCTTCAGAGCGTACCGTGCACAGGCGCACCGCATTGAAGCGCCAAAATGGGACCAATGCTGGGTTTTTGATCACTGCGTTTGGAACAAATTGAATTTCTATCAACAGGAACATCACCTTCGTTTTCTATTCGGGTTTGTTTTCCTCATTACAAGGCAATGCCATTTCGCTGGCTGGCCAATGTCGGGGCCTTTAAGAGCAGTACAGAGGGCATGCGAGCTGCAGTGCCTTTGATATTCAGGTAGTTGCACATGCGCCCGCTGCCCTTTAGGTGCGTGCCGATAAACGACGATGGGATTGGTGGAAGTGGTTGTAGCGGAAAACATGGCGCAATAGGTGGTATATGGTGGCGTGATAAGTGGTATAGGTGGTATGTAGGTGGTACATGGCATGTGATGGCATCAATGGTAGAGCGTTGCTAAGAAGCTTCCAATGTGGATTCCAAATCCACCTCGAGTCGAGGTTCAGCTGAGGGTCCAGGACGAGCCCCAGATGTCCTTTGGCGAAGGCATTGCGCCGGCAACAAATTACACACACGGCAGAAATATGGATAGAACATGGATGGAATGCCGATGAAATATGGATGCATGCTTGATGCACTTTTAGTAATGGATCCAATAAGTCAAGTCGGCCACGTTGACGACGCCTGAAAGCGTTCTGTGTTCCTTTCCCGCAGTCAAAAGCCAGGTGAGGGATGTCTCAGCTGTCCCCCCCTGTACACGCGGCGCCCTGACTTTTAAGGTATCTTTTCGAAAAATTGCGAGAATTATCGAACATGTTAACGCTGGCTGAGATGTCCGACAAGCTTCATGGGGCCGTCTGCAGATGGAAGGAAACGGATCGCCCTCTGACAGGTTGACGAGAGTCACCCGGGCATTTTCCGGCTTTTAGCAATTCTTGAGTGCCAAACTTCAGCCCCTAAGTCTCACAGCATTTGCGCCTGTGTTACCCTGCCGCCCGCGAGGCTATAATTCCGCACCTATGCAAGATCTCAACTTATTTAGGGTAAAGGCCATTGGATTATAATCCGCATTAACGACATTTGCCCAGCTGAAGGAACGTGGTCGAAGGATCTATCCACCCTGCCCCAGAAAACAATGCAGCAGTGCTGAACTGCACTGGTACACCCCTGTCATATGGCCATATCAAGGACCTTTTACAAAATCATAACTTTGTGAGCTTCATATTACAATTCGTTCAATACTGCTGCAGCTCTGGCAGCACTTTACTAACCTATTCACAACCAACATGCCCAGTTGGTGCAAATCTGCCACTTCCACCTCCTGCCATCATCGACTGAAGTGCACTGGAACCATGTCATTGGCCTTGCACTGCACCCGTGAATCAGTGCTGCATATGACACCAAGTGCAGTGAATATGCGGCATGCTGACTCTGGAAGTGGATCTGAAGCTGCATCCAGGTTTCTGCTGTGCACTGTTGACAGAACGTCTGTGCACAAAGACTTCCGTATTATCATCTCACGTCATGGGAAAGACTAGCAAGACCATTTCCTGGCGTGTCTGGTGTGTGTCATGTTCCTTGTGGCCAAAATCATTTGAAGTGCCTCTCAATGCCAATGTCCCGATGATATGGTCTCATTGCATGCCCTCAGCCAGTCTCCACAGCACGTGCCACCACCTTTGCACAGTGCTTGAAACTGCTAGACAGATGCTAGGAAAGCATTCACAGCATGTGCAATCACCTGCTCAACCCACCAGTGCCTCAAAGGCACAGGGGCTGCACGAATGGCTTGTGCAGACGATTGCAGTTGGTGCAGAATATCATCGCCTGGTCATCTGCGACTGCTGCTAGCATTTTCTGTGGATCATGGCCGGGCCACCATCTTCATACTCCATCTTGGTCACGTAATGACCATGCTGAGCCACAACCTGCAGTTTCCATGCAAGCAGAACCTCAATGGTGCAGTCCTCATAACGTAGGGATTGTGCTGGTCACTTGCAAATAATTGCTTGGTCCTTGTAGGCCACAAGACCACCATTGATGTCCAAGGATGTCTGAATGCAGCAGGTACATCGCAACAACTAGTGGGTTGTTTCATATTGCCGGGACCTGTACATGTATCTAGTCCACTATTCTGCTTGTCTCTTTTCTCAGGTGCACAGTGCCAGATATCGCACAAGAACTCACACTTAGCCTTGCCCGCCCATTGGCCAGGCATCAGCATGCAGTCATCCGGTTCCACAACTGTGCACAGAGCAGATTGGCTGAAACAGAAGAAATGAATGGGAAGAAAAATGGAGATAAGTCCAAAGAATGTAAATTTGTGCATCGAATTCCCAAACAGGTCATGGTGTCGTCCTGCCAGCACCCTCACCTTGGCCACGATCGCCCCGCCCATCCACGGCGCATACTGCAGCGTGCTGTCCGGCATGTACTCCGGCGCACTGCAGATGCCCGCCTGCATCGACGGCGGCACGAACAGCCCGCACTCCCTCTGCAGCCTGACCAGCATGTTGCCCACCCGCATCCCTCCCCCGCACACCAGCAGATTCTCCATCAGCAGCCTCCTCACTGAGGGGTCCCCGAAATTCAGGACTGCATCGCACACGGCCTCAGCAACGCCAAACTCGTCGATCCCAATCAGCCCCGGGTCAAAGAATGCTTCCCCAAGGGTAGCAGATTCGGATGCTTGAACTGTGATCGTGTTGCCATCGGGAAGGGTGTGGATGGCGGTTGTGGGTGGTTGGAAGGGCTGTGGGCCAGTGGAGGCGGTGGCCGCCCCAGTTGTGGGATGTGTGGGAGAAGTTGCTGGGGACGCTGGGGAGGTGGGCTTGGGCTGGGGGGGCGAGGTGGGGCCGGCGTCAAGGAGGGACCTGAAGGCCTCGGAGGTTTCAGAGCATGCTGCGCACTGCTCTTTGAGGTACTCAGCATCTACCTCAGACGTTTCGATGCCCCTCTGACCTGTGGGAGACGAGGAGAGCATCTGTATGTGTCAATGGTAATATGTTTGGAGTGAGACAGAATCCTGTGAAAGTGCCCCTGCAATTGCAGTAGGAATGGCAATGCCACCACAGGAAGCAGTTTCAAAGAGAATTTCCCAGCAGAAGTGCTACGATACACAACACATCTGCAACTAGAAAATGAGATGTGAGAATGACAAATGTGTAGCGAGGGACAAAAAAAATAGCTCCAACTTCTCATGCTTGTAGAATGCAGCACCAACATAGATGCTATGGGATGACCAAATGATCAAAATAACAAATGTCACCAGCCAACAGCGTCGCCTGCCACATGCTACAAAGGGAGGTGGCAACAAGTTGTTGAACGTGTTGAACACATTCCTGTCTGATGATGACCAGAAAAACTATGAGAAATGCAAATTGCAGACAAAAAATCATCCTCACCTAGCATCTGCTGGAAGTAGGAGGTGATTTGTGAGCCCCCAAACCCCAGTTTTCGCGCCCCCTGCGTCTGTGCCTGGCCCTCTGTGACTGGTGCAACCGTCATCTTCCCGTGGCCAAGGTCCACAACGCAGCCTGTCAGTCGACCGACAGCAAACAGGGACAGAACGGAGTTGTCCTGGATGAACAGGCCCGCCACATTGAATTTCTCGAACAGCAGTTGCGACATGAGTTCGCGGCCCTGCCTAGCCCACACCCGGTCAATCAGTCCAACAGCCCATCAGTCAATCGATCAATCGAGCGTATCAATCAAGCAGGCACTCAAACAATCAAGATTCCAGTCACATGGCACCTCAACATCAAAAATCACGTCATTTCTGCATCAACAAAAGAACGGTAATAACAGGCAAAGCAAACAAAGCAAAAGAAAGTTAAGCAGATGGCGAGTCCGAAAAGCATGCACACAGACTGGTCACTAGTTACAAATAGGGCACTGAAAGCATGGGAAGGGGGCTGGTGATGGCACATCAGAATGAAGAGTCTGGGTGTTCCCCAAGCCCACTAAATGAAAGAATGGCATTTGTGACTCTGGGCATGTGCCTGGACATGTTCAGGTGGACAGCATTGGTCACATTCACAGGTATGTTTCCAGTTTGTGGAATCCTTTTGGAGATCCAAACAACACAAGATGATGGCACTGCGCTTTCCAGTGTCAGTGCACCACACAAGCTCACCAACAACGGAGCGCACCTGGATGTGAACAGGGGCTCACACATCAGCAGGAAGCCCTCCTCCCCATGCTCCCACCCCAGCCCCCCGTACAGGCAGTGCTGCAGGATCGACTCCAGGGCGTCCCAGTCAGCCACGTCGCCATCCCGGACTGCATGGCGAATCGCAACTGGTTCTGCGCCCCCGCTGCTGCTCCCAAATTCGTGCACAATCGACGGTGTGATCTGAGAACAACAAATGTTGTGATCGGCGTTGGCTTCCAACGCTCCCATGTCGATCATGAGAATTTCATTTCAGGTACATGCCTTTGGAAAATATGACATTGCAGGGCCAGCACAGTCCTTGCACCCTTGAGTCGAAGGCCACAAATGAATGCCAGTGACCTGGCTTGTTGCATGCCACAGACAGGAAGAAACAGACCATTCGATAACACCATACGTGTCTTTATGATTAAGTTGGGCAAGGACAATCGCACAACCATGCATGCCCTTCCAAGGCGTGTTCAAGATAGTCTGTTCCATGCCGCAAGTGACCCAAAACAGTGAGAGAAGCCGGCAAACTCGCAGGTCGATGGCTGTGGATGAGTGAGAGACGTCTCAGGTAAGACAAGAGACAAATGAGAGAACATTCATGTGTTGCAAGGGAAGATCCCGTCCGGATTTGGGTGTTTTCGACTTTTCCCGCACTGAAGGTTGACATCTAAATCTCCAATCGGAAGAGAAAGAATCGCAACAGACAAAAGCGATGATTAGCAATGAGCATTACCAAGGAAACCGCGTCCAGGGACCGCGCCTGCAGCATCAGCGAGGGTTTGTGGTCGCCCACTAGGAGCAAGTGGCCTGCCTCGTGATGGAGAGTCTGATCGATGGACTTAACAACAAGTGCTGGTGTGGGATGCCGCACAACAATCCGTAACCGCAAACGGGCGGCACGCAAGGTGGTCTCTCTGCCGGAGGCAAGTGTGCCCGGCAGCGGTGCACTTTGTCTTTCGGCAGCGCGTGAACGCATGGGAGGCAACGATCACCCTCCACGGAGCAACTATTCCTGTGAGACTCTTCTTCCATCAACAATACAGAAAATGGCGCCGATGTTTCCGATCACAACAGGAGCAGCACGCGAAACGGAGCAAGAGGGGCAAGAAAACGCGCAAGGGGACCGACGCTCATGATCTGGTCCTGCGTGGGCACCGAGGGCTTCGGGGCAAGGAGGCGTTTGACAGGGAGAGATCGCTACCACGTCCGGGTCGCAGGGGAAGTTGCTGTTGAGGCCCGCCTTCACGGTGTGGCTGCCGTAGTCCACCACCGCCGCGTTCTCCATGGCCGGCGCCGCGGACGAGCGCCAGAACGACGGGCCCAGGAAACAGAGTCGCGGACACAAGGCTTGTACTTACTCTCTGGGCGGGAGAGTTGCTGTCGGCGTGCAAGAAACGACTCGTTCGTGTTTTCTTTTTCCTTTTTTTTCCCTGTTTTTTGAAGCGACCTCCCCCTGTCCCTCCAGATTATGAATATTTTCTTGTTTTCAAAATTGCTTTTGTTGGTCTTCAGCGCGTTGCCACGAGTCCGCAACCCGGAGGGTTTGGCCGACTGTGGACGTGTCCCCTGAAACCGGAAGCGGCCAGCCCGGGCAGCAGGAGTTGTGCAGGCTCCTTGTTCGGCGCGCACCAAGCCCAATCGGAGCTGCCCGGCCCAGCCAAGAGCCCTGCGTCGACTCAGCTGCTCCCTCAGGTGGCTTGAATCCATCGCATCCACGTGTTAAACGACGCGGTGGCAAAGATTACATTAGTCCGTCTGCCTTGTCTGTGTGCATCCGTTCTTCTTCCGCTGTCAAGGGTGTCAAGACAAGATGGGATCCACACGACAAGACAGAGCGACCAATCCCATGCCCATGCTGGGCATCCCTGGAGCAGAACACATCTGGACCCGCCGTTCGCATCGCGATGCCTTCCCCTTTCTTCCTGTTGCTTCCTGTATCCGTGTCAAACGCCGGTGTGCCAAGGCGCTGTGGTGGGGCTTTAGTGCCCGCAACAATTTGCATTGGGGACGCACTTGGGGCGTGCATGGGCGTGGGCAGCGATGCCAGGAGCACAAATGCTGACGTCGTGACTTGTTGGCCTGCATGGGTACATGCTCCGGCAGCAGTAGTTGCATCAAGAGGGACATATTTGTTTCTTGCTTGCCAAGGAGTCATGCAGCACCTGCACTTTCGCTTGTCTCTTGTTTATGCAACGTTGAGCTCCGAATCTTTCAGCAAAGATGGCAAGCTTCTTGGACTGACATCAGGCAAGAAGGTCCTGGCATACCTGCATGTGTAGAAAGCGTGAAGTGTGAGTGCATCCTTCTCCTGGGGTTGGCCTTCGGCGCTTGGCAGGGAGCCGAAGGGTGCGTAGCACCTTGAGGCTGAGGCCCCCCAACACACAAGAACAGCACGGGGGATACAATTCCATGGCTTAACATTAGCACAATGCTACCTTGCCATATCTCACATTGTGAGCAAAAGTCACAAATCGCTGCCTATGCGGCTGGAAGGGTTTGAGGGCAATGTGGCAAGTGTTGCCAAAAGGCTGGATGATTGTGCCATCCGAATGAGACTGAGCCTTGTGCGCATTTTGCGGCTGTCAAGTCGAAGGATATCGGCACTTGTAAATAAGCGTATGGCAGGTGTATCTCTGGTTCTCTGCAAGTTAATGCCACACAGCGAAGGGTTATGCTTGTGCAAAGGTTGCCTCTTTCAAGTTCAATGAGCTTAAGATTGTGCTTTGGCATTTGTCAGAGGCTGTGTGCAGTGGTACCAGCCCCTCCATTGTCAATTTGCACAAGATGATTGGCCAGTTTGTTTTCTTTTGCAATTGTAGCGAAGAGAAGAGCGGGAACAACAACTGTCAAAGGAGGAAAAATGCAACAAGTGATGCGTGCCATGTATGCAGGTATCATACATCAAGGAGCAATATGGAAACATCAAGAAGCAGTGTGAATTCCACAGTGAAAAAATCATCATACATGCCCCTTGAGAACGACTACGCAAAGCTGTGCGACATGACTTTGGTAGCTGAAGGGAAACCCTACCCTGCTCATGGCGCAATGCTGGCATTCCATTCACAGTTCTTTCGCAAGATGCTTGTTGATCTTCAGAGCCCTTCAGCCTTGCACACAGCCGACAATATGGTCATAACTTTGGATGAATCAGTCTCTGCAGCCGATGCCAGGTTGATGTTGGCGATTCTGTATGGCAAGCGGACGAAATTGAAAACGGTAAGTTTGGTATCCATTTAACCACCACCTGTCAATCCATTGTTGTCCACTGTCGATGTGGCATTGGTTTCAATGTTGATCTCCAAAGAAACGTGGCAATCACGAGACAAAATTTGATTGATGCCACCAAATTTTCTTCCACTGGTGACTTCCTGACAGTGGCCGTTGAGACATGGCATCAAACTGATCACGTGCTGCATCTGTGCATCTCATACTGTGTGATAGGTTCTCGTTTGCCAGTGCAGTCAAATGCTGCAAAGTAGAAAGGAAAAAGAGTGAATGGTGTTCTGAAACCCAGTGATTGTGTGTTGTTTTCAAGGCAAAGGAGGCTTGGAACATGGTGCACTTAGGAGACAAGTACGAATCCAAAATTCTCATGAACCTCGCTGAGGACATGATCTCCTGCTCACCATTATATTTTTGTGGGTCTCCGCTCTCGTTTGGATCGATGCAGGATGAACATCTGAATGCATGCGTGTGGCTTGGAGTGGCGGACCGCTTGGGTCTGGAGAGAATTCGCAAGCAATGCCAGTTTGTGATATTACGAGACCTGGAATCGAATTTCAGATGCTCTGCCGCAGAGCCCATGCCAAAGGCTGCAGTAGACTCGTTGAGCCAGCATGGCATGTCTGCCCGCAGCATATGTGAGCTTCTTGCTGCGTTCATGAAATTAAGTCCGGTCCAGGAGCATCATGTCTGCACACGCTGCAAGAAGGTCCAAGATCCAAAGCAGGACCAAATGATGTCGTGGGCGTGGGCATTCAGAAGTGTGCTGTGTCGATGCCCTGTTTGCAAGCACGAAGGGAGTCCGGAGGCATTCACCAACTACAAAGAATTCAAATGTGCTACATGTCAAGGCTCACTGGTGAAGATCGCTCCAGACACAGCACCGGCGAGTAGGAATGTGCTCGATATATACAAGGCGCTGGATGATGTGAAAGGCCCACTCCATGGTTAGGAATACCGAGATCTGGGAAGGATTCGTGTGAGGACTTTGATTATGGAATTGTACGGGAGGTCTGGTTCTTTCACGAATTTCTATCGACACGTTGCGCTGAGCCATGTTCGTGTGGTGTGCACGTCAAGGTTAGTTGCGCCGCCTCAGAGATTGTGAGGATATGAGCTGTGCAGCGGCGCTGTGCATGGACTGGTGGTGATGACACCCCGCTTTCAAACAAGGAAGGGCGCTTCTGGAGGGCAGTTGTATTTATGTTTGCATTATTTGTACTGTTTGTGTGTTTATATTTGGCAGAGCTGTCGAAGTTGAGTCTACTTTGGAAAATGTCAGGTGGATGAAAAGGAAAAAGAGAAAACCAAAAGCAAAATAACAAGGGAGAGTGCAGCAAACGCTTTCTGGGGTAAATGTGCAGGTGATGCAGTACTTCGGTAGCCAAGTAGTTCTTCTAGCGCAGGATAGCGTTCTGGTTACATGATTTTATGATGTACATGTGTTGTTTGCCCTGTACATTATGGGTGCTGATGTGATGGAACAATGTGGTGGGGAGACTTTCGCTTGCAGTGTGCACAATTTTGGATTGGAAGTTTTGAAGTTTGTTTCGCTTTCTGTTTGTTGTACATTGATTGAGAGTGCGGAGCGTGTTTCCCTGAATGGCCCAGCCGGTGCCGCGTCGGTTGAATTTCATCTTCAAACATGGACAGGTGTGAAGAATCGAGGCATGGCTGCCAATGAATGTGTTGTGCTTTCATCCCGCCGTGCAATGCTCTTCTTTACATGGATAAAGGAAGACACTATGTCGAGGTTGTTATGCTTAGCGTCAATTTGACGCTAAATGGGTTGGGGGAGGTCCCGCCCTGTGACGCTAAGAGGTTATGCAATTGAAACAAAATCGTCATAAGCTTGGAAGATATCCAAAAAGCTGCCGAAAAGCGCCAATAAACGTATGACTTGTCTCAAAACTTCCCTTTGGCGTTCAGTCTTCACAGAAAGACCCATAAAATATTGATTGGCGGCCTTCAAAATCTGCCCCCAATCATCTGCTATAGCTTTTGCATCTGAGTTTTCAGGCCACAAAATTTTGTGGCAACTTTAAAGTTGCTGCAGTTTTGGCCATCCTTCCTTCAAAACAGAATAAATTGGCAGCTCACCATTATGGTGCTGAGTCATCCTGGCTTCGACATAAGGATTGACGATAAGGAGGGTGGGTGGGTAAGATTGGTTACAAAAGAGAAAGAGAAACAGGTCATACAAAGGGCACCCCTCCTAGGCAAGTGTATGTGAGGTTCTGTTCCATGCTATGAAAAGATGATATAGAGCCTCCGAAGCAAGATAAGCACCCAACACAAGCAAGGCATAGGCAAGAAGAACATGCACTCGGGGGGCGGGGGGGGTCTCTGAGATTAACGGTAAATTGATGCTAAGCATAGCAAAATAGGCATAGCGTCGTCCCTAACAGGCCATCAAACGTTCAATCAGTATCCCAATGTGGGCGCACAGAAACGTCGTTTTGATTCAGCCATTTGGCGCAGATTACGAATTATGGCTACGAATCTGTTGGTGTTCATATGCGACAATTCCTGTCGGAATACAAACGTAGCGTCATTTGGACGGTTCCGTTAATCTATTCGAAATCCGGGTGCCACCAATTTTTTCGCCTTGCCCACGAATCCCGACGTCTGATCCCGTAAACTCAACACAAGTAGAGAATCGCATCCTTGCAAAATTTTTGCGGATGAGATGGTATGAATAGCGAACGTCGCGTCGAGATACTGGGATTAGCTTCCAATGCGATTGGAGTCCGATATCGAACATTCTGGCATGACAAACCCGGGATGCAAAGAGCGCCAACTCATTGTTGGACTGCAGCACGCAGCGGCACGAAATACCGACGTCCCTCGCTCCCACTCTCTCCCGCTCTAACCGGTCGTCTGATACGAACAGAAGATGGTTTGGGATCCAAATTTTGTACGACGACACACGATTCGGTAGTACTGCCGACTCAGGACTAGTCCTGAGCACACGCCATGTCAATTTTCTAGGAGTAGGGCACTGCAAAAAAAGCGATATTTTCTATGCCGTTATGGCATCGAGCTCTTGCGCATTTGGCCTGAAATGTGTTCAGGCGCAATAAGGGGTTCCCTGTGAGAGACCCCGCGTGACGCCGGAGACTAGCCGCAAGGCCGCATATCCTAAAGAACGGCTCGAGCCTTCTGGATCGCCGCACGCATTGCGGCATCTTGTCCAAGTCAGATGCCATCGATTTTCCTGGGCATGATGTGTAATCCATTGATTATATTTACAAGTTGAAAATACCGTAATTCGCAAAATTATAATTGGAAAATCGAGTGTGGGAAGCCCATGGGCCGGATTTACCCTGACAAGCGGCATGCACACGGAACGCGCGGGGCCCCGGCCTATTTGCATGTATCCAAGAGTGAGAAAACACCGCATTGCATTTGCAGGGCGACGGGGGGGCGCCCAATTAGCAAAGAGAGTGCGCAGAACGAGAGGACTCCAAAAACCGAATTCCAGTTCTTGGCACGTGCTCGGGATCGAACAGTGACGACAGCGTGACGGACATCCAGACGGCAGCTCCTGGGGATCAATGCAAATGAGAGAATTCCCTTGGTGGTGGCTACTCCGTCGGGAATTTCTCAGGTACGAGAGGCCCATGTCGGACGCAAGGGCAGAGGGCCGCGCCCACTGTCCATGGCCTTCATGGCTTTCGTTACTTCGTGTCCGTAGTGAAAGGCATCGGACATTTGTGCGTGTTCTTATCGGTTCTGCTGCGGTATGCTCATGGGCCATGCAATGGCGGCCCTGATCGGAGGCGGCGGAGTGGAGTTGGAAGTTGCGAACAATGGGGTTAGGGCGGTTTGGTGATAACGAATTTGCGAAATTGCGTTCTGATGCATAACAACGCGGTTGTTGGATTGCGGCAATACCTTAGGTTCCCGTGGGACATATCGAGGAAGCTGCTTCTCTTGGGCGAAATAGGGATCTGATGGCTGCATTCTCGCCTAGATATGTAAGATTTCTTGATGGCAATGACGAACTTGGCGTGGGCGGACGCGGCGGGACTTCGTAGAGGCCACGATTGGACTCTGTTGACGTGCGAGGGTCCTAGCGCAGGTTTGCGTTAAGGCGCGCAGGGGCACATGGCGTCCGAAGCATCCCCGGATGTTTCCATCCATTTGAGGCGAACTTTAGGTTTGCCTGGGACATACCGTGTCGCGAAAAGCGGGCGGGCGTTTGGGGGGCGGAGGCGCGGCAGACCGCCCCTCCACCCGCATAACAGCAATGCATTAAACACATGTGATTCGAAGGGTAGGCTAGCAGAACTGCTGCCGCGGCTGTGGGGCAAGCAGAGGGGTGTATGCAGGCTGTTTCGTGACGTCGAGCACCCGTCACGCCTGCCCTTCCCTGATCGCATGCTTTGCTAAATCCCGGACCTGAGCTGGACGTCGAGGCAAGTCCGTCTCCGTTGGCGTGCTCATTCTTTTGGGCAGGCTTGGCTTTTACGCTGTGAAAACTGATCATATTTACGTTTTTACGCGCAAAATAGTTCTTACTTTTTGCGCATAAAAATGCGTGAAAATACGTAAATACAACGTAAAAACTGCCTGGTGCACATAAGGACAGTACATACAGACTTACGGAGTCCGAAGAGTGGCAGCCAGACGCACGGGAAGGGGCAAAAAACGAGTTTTTTGTTAAACACCATCATCGCCCTTGCCAACGGCGAAGCGTACATGGTGTTCCAGGTGCTGGAGATGGCGGAGGACTGGTCACTGTACTTAACTTTCATCGTGTAACCTGGGTGTCCCACGGAGCCGAAAAACCATAAAAATAGCCGTAAAAATAGGCCCTTTTGTAAGTTTACGTTTTTACGCGTAAAAACGTAAAAGTGAAAACGTAAACGCAAATGTAACAACCAAGCCTGCTTTTGGGTGTCTCGGAGCATGGGATGGAGCGTGAAGCACCATAGAAATAGATCGGCTGAAGCGCGGTTGGTTCGCAGTTGCGCGACTGCTGGCGTTGAGAAAGGTCCGCCCGAAGTGGCAAGCCTCCAAGGGCAACCCTTCTCATGGGGGTGGCCGAATTCGACATGCATGCACCAGTGGGCGTCGCGGAAATCCATGTGAATGCCAATGCCGAGCCGTCTGCAGGCTGCCTGCATACGCAGAGGGCGGCAATCACGGCGGTGCGCTGTCGATGTGGCCCGGCAGCTGTGCCGCCTTTAGTCAGTTGGGCGCGGAGTACGGTACGCGCGATTCGCGCCGTAGCAGTATGGCGCGATGACCGCCTTTGGATTTTGCATGGCGTGGAGCCTGGGGATTGGCAACCCGGATTTGGGGAAGGGCGGTGACAAATCTCGATCTGGAGAGTTGGAGCGCGTCGACAGACCGGTGCGCCTGAGTAAATACCTGATGATCTAGACCGAATAAAGTCCAGGCGATGGGCGGTAACCCGTGACATTTAATGTTTATATTTGAAACTAACTTTCGTGCAAAATGCCGGTAAGGGGGTCACAGAAAACAACATAACATGCATCCTCTTCTCTTTTTGTTCACTCAAAAATAGCGATGTTGCACATGAATTTCCTTGTTTTCTGACAGCCAATCTTGAGCACAACCGTTTTGCCCAAAAAACACATAATTGCAATGTTGCGCACAAGTGCAGCCTTTCCGACCTTACCGACATTTTGCACGAAAGGCTGTTTTGAGGTCAAACAGGCAAAATCGGTGGAAAGCCAAGACAGATACTTAACGTGATCACCGATGGCAACGCGATGGCCGCTGCGTCCCAGGGACACAGGCTCGCCGTCCTCGCTGCGTTTCCGGGACACTGCGCTTTCCAACATTTGTCGGGTTTGGACACCCATCCGGGAAAAATGGATTCGCGACGTAGCACTTACCAGTAGTAATTCGTTGTGGCCTCGTTTCCAGAAAAGACAACTTACCCCAAGTGCAGCATTGCGGCACGGCACTGGGCAACTTCTATGACGAGCCAAGAATCCAAGACTTGGACATATACTTGGTATATGTATCGACATGTATGCAGTTGTTTCAGACGGTGGCATAACAGCTGCACCAGCGTCCTTGCACCACGTTTGTTTTGGTGAAGAGAAAACGTTGATTATGCTTGGAAATTCAATAAATCAGCAGCTAGAATTCCTGTTAGAATTCGGGTAGTCGATATTGATGCAATATTTCGGCTGCATTGCCATTTACGCAATGCGCAGCTGCAAAACTTCCCATATATCAACATCTACACCCGTGGCTGTGATTGCCAATGTTGCTTCAATGCTTGATGCATATGCCCCGCTGGGGAGCCGCAAGCCGTTGAACTCACTGCATTGCACAACTTCTATCCAGTTGTAGAGGAGCGCAACTGTTTGACGGAACATAATGTTTGAATAGACAGGAAATTTTGAACTTTGATTTGCGTTGTGTACTCTTCGTGCAGACTTGTACATTGACGCGTGCCATGGAAGGCACCTCAATGGGTGATCTGTCGTACATGCCCTTCGAAAATGATGCTCCGCAAGGTGACCTTGGTTGCTCAAGGTAATCACTATCCAGCTCATGGCGCCATTCTGGCTTTACATTCACAGTTCTTTCGCAAGATCCTTGTAGATCCCCACGGCAGCTCATCTTTGCCCACAGATGGTAAAAAATGGGTACTTTAGACGAATCGGTGTCTGGCGCTGAGGCCAAGCTGATGCTCGAGAATATGTACGGGAAAAAAATTGCCGTCGTCGAGCTTGACTTTCGTGGAAGTTCTGTCATTGATATGATTGACATATGCCCAACTCACTTCCCTTTGTATTGTGGCGTTTGCTTCACAGGTGTTTACCCAAAATGTGCGTCGATCCGTTGGCCGAATTTATCTGATTCCAGCAATGTGCGCACGGAGCCACGAAAGCAGCAAGTGCCATCTATATTTATGGCATTGAGCGGCATCAACGGCATCATTCGTGAGTCACTGCTGCAAGCGAATGATGCACAGCGTTGCCTTCACTAACATTTAAGTCGATGATGCGCCGATTTATCCACAATGTCACGATTTCCCAGCTGTTGGGAAGTGTTTCATTTTGCATATAAAATTGTGCACAACTGAACGAGAAAGGAATGATGTAGCTCAAGAAAATCCCCAAAAAAGAAGTACAAGGGGACGATTGCTTTTCCACACTTGCAATAGCTCAGTGCTCCCGAAGATCCTCAATATTGCGACAATGTGCCATTTACATGCTAAAGAAGCATGGATCATGGTGCATTTGGGGGACAAGTATGAATCAAAAATTCTCATGAAACTCTCAGAGGATAAATCCAAGGCAGCGAGCTGAAGTTTTCTGGAACTCCCTCACCCTCTGGCACACATTCGAAAGGCGTTACCTCGCTGGAAAAGGCACCGGAGAGACCACTGGATGCATGCATGTGGCTTGGATTGGCGGACCGCCTGGGGCTGGAAAGGATTCGAATGCGGTGGCAGCACGCGATTTCCAGGGAGCTGAACTTGATGTTCAAGTCTCCTCCCGTGAAGCCCGAGGCAAGGGCTGCCATAGTTTCGCTGAGCCTGTGCGGCGCGTCAGCCCACAGCGTTTGCGAGATTCTTGGGGCGCCCATTATGGCGAGCCCATGTCAAGGGCGCCACGTGTGCGTGCAGTGCAAGAGTTTTCAAAAACCAATTCCAGACAAAGCTGCCAAATTGGGAAAATCGAACAGTGGTGAGTCGTTTCTATGCCCTTCATGCTCACGCGAAGGGGATGTACATCATTTCAGGACGCACAATGGGCCCAGGTGTCACTAGGAAAAAAGGGCCAAATAAAACGTGTTCGAACGAGTGCAAAGTTTATGGGTTTGGTTTATTTAAGTGTTTTTAGCATGCAGAACACTGACGAAGTGCATATATATGTGCTCGCAAAAAGTGCTATTTGGCCCTTTTTCTGCTAGTGTCTGATGCACGCCAGGGCTCGGTCATGAAGATCACATCAGGTTCGAATGAGGCGAACACAGGCCTGACCCACATATGCTCTGCCCTGCGAGATGTCAAAGGCTTGTGAATTGGGAATTTGATCATTCAGAATGGTTGCGGTCAAGAGCGCAAAGAAAAGGCTCATGTATTGCCCTCGGTTGTTGAGACTGTCCATGAAGAAGTGCACGCAATACTGCATCCTTTAGTCCTGTTTTGCCGTGGGTGATTTTTGCGCCGTGAGGACCAAACTCGTGGTTCCCACAATGGGTCTCCAGAACTTCAGGTTCGCTAGAGGGCGGGTTTGCGCGCCGCCACTCTAGGGTCGGGGGTCACGTACTTTAGAACTGGTGTCGGGTTCCAGCATTTTAAGTCTTAGCGTTTCCAGTGCTTACGTCGTTGTATTCCCTGGGCTCCTTGCCTGGCTCGGCGCCGCCGCTCGGCACAGGTGGCCCCAGCCCTCCGAGACGGCGCCAGCTGGTGGATGTGGGATGCTGGGTGTGCCCGACACTTGCAAAAATTAAAGGCCTGGGTGTTGTGTTCCAGTGCTTAACGTTTTTTTCTTTGAGACTTCTTGCCGGGCTCGACCAGCTCTTGGCACGGATTCCCCCAGGCCTTGGAGACGGCACAGTCGAGTGGATGTGGACTTCCCGCACTTGGACTGGAGCCCAATACTTCAGAGTCATTGCGCCCGTACTTTAGACCTGCTCCAATACTTCAGGCTTTCAGTATTTGCAAAAGCTTCATTGGCTGGCTTTGTACTCCTCTTGGTACGGGTGGCGCCAGGCCTCCGAGACGGTGCCCACGCGTGTACTTGAGAGCGGGCGTTAGGACTCCAGTACTTTGACGTTTTGTGTTTCCAGTTTCCGTGCGCCCCCTTTTGGCTTTCCTGGGCGCCTGTTTACTGTTTCCGGCACAATCGCTTGCGCCCTCCTGCGCCGGTGCCGGCGGGTGGATGTGGGCGTCCCGCTCCCTGGGCTGCCGGCTCTGCTCCCGCGCGGACCTCTGTCGCTGCCACCCCTCCCGCCACTCGATACCGTGCACCGATCGCACAGTCGCATTTGGGAACGACCACGCGCGGCGCTCCTCCGGGTGCGATCCCCTTGACTGCGCTTGGCTTTTCGCGATGTTCTGCAGCGGCTGGGTATGACTGCATGTCAAATATGTGCCCGTTACCATGTGCATATCCGTTGGCATCGTGGCAAATTGCGCCACTTGCACCTGCAAGGGGATCCTTGAGGGGGATGGTTCCATCCAGCCACAAGGGCATGGGAGCGTTGTGCGTGGACAGCACGTGTGGAACATTGCTTTGAGGTGGAGCTGCATGCGCGCGAGCGCCTGCAAGGCTTAAAGCAGTGTTTCGTTGTTTCGTCGGAGTTTGCCACGGAATTCAAATCTGGCTGTCCGCGATGTCCTGTGCAAATGGGTTTGTTGATGGCACCTGAGCCAGAGAGTGCGCCCCGCAGGGGTCCCGTGGCCCAGCACGCCGGGGCGCAGCCACTTCGAGAAGGCTCTGGGCCGCAGGAACCGGCGCCGGAAGAGGAGACCGTGACGGTGTACTTCAGGCAGGAGGACACGTTTCTGTGCGCCAAGCCTGGGGACAACATCCTGGAGGCAAGGCCCTGCGTTGCAGCCTTATGCCCTTTTTTTCCCCTAATGCTCCGTCACATTTGAATATTGCATCATACCCTCCAAGCTGGATGTCTTGGGGCGCTTATCCATACGGAACACTGATGTGGAATTTTGGAGGTCAGCAGGTACAATGCATCATGGTAGGAGGAATTGCATAGTGATTGATTGAAGGTTGGGAAGGAAGATTGTGGACAGTTCTGAGGGCTCCTGAGTGCACGTTTCTTGCTGCACAGTGTTCCCATCCGTGTGGTCTGTCTCTTGATAATGCCCAAACCGAAATCTGCAGCTTGGCAAATAGCTCAAAATACTGCTGTGCTGGGATAATGTGTTCCAGATGCATTGATTGTGCACCGAGTCAGTATCTTGGTTGGCCAGTCATTTCAGCAATGCAGCTTGACTCCTGCTTTTGCTTTCATGTTCTGAATCGGAATTGAGTGTTGAAAGATTTCTTCCCAGAATTTCGCAGTCCTGGTCAATCGACTTCCCAGACATTGCCTGAAGCGGCACAAGGGTTGTGCTTTTTCGCATTCTGGGCTGATAGAAGCAGTGCAGAGGACTGAGGGTGCCAAGCATGTGATGTGTCCCATTTCAGACATCATTGAGGGCACTTTATTGTTGCAGGTGGCCAGCAAGTGCGGTGTGGACATTCCCACGGGGTGCATGTCTGGATCTTGCGGTACTTGTGAGGTCTGTTTGCTTTATTGAGCCATTCTGTAGAAAGGCAATCTGTCTGAGCATAATGTTTGCCCAGCCAAGTACTTCTGTACCAGCCATGTAGCACAAGGTGAGCGGCTGTACATCCTTTGAGTATACCTGGATGTGCTACCTATTATGTTGTCTTCAGCTATACTGTTTTTACGTTTTCTACTATCTCACTGTATTTCTTCGGTGGCAGTACAACACATTGCCACACCATCAGGTGATGTTGGGCACACTGTTCCACTTGCTATTGTTGCCGTCTTTGGGCTTAGCAATGGAATGGACCAAAGCACCAGAGTGATAATGTACCAGCACAATGAAGCACCAACACAGCTGCTCGCCCATAGAGAATCTGCCTATAGACATTCTTGTTCTTCTCACATTCCTTTAGCATGATTTTGTCAGTGCCTTCTTCATTTTGAGCAGGTCGGACCAAAACACTCAATTGGAATGTGCCTGAAAGTATTTGCCCTGCTGCAGGTGGAGGTAACAAAGTACAGGAGCGGTGTGACGGACCCCAGGCCAGTTGTCGTCCGTTCCTGCGTCGCCTGCATCCCCCCAGGCTACAAGCTCATCGAGGTGGACGAAGTCAGCGATCCCATATGGGGAGTGGATGGCATGGATTTGTGACCTAACAAGGACATCAAATGCAACCTTCGACAATTCGAAACTGTGTGCACTACTCTTTCGTCAATTGGTCTCGTGTGATAGCGAGAGGATTGTCTGAAGGCTGTCCCAAACAACGATTGCAGCTGCCCTGGGGGTCAGTCGATCCCACGCATTGTGCTGTTTCGTTTGATGCTTCACCAGCAAGCTGAGCAAGTTTTTGGGTGGCCATTTGTGGATTGAAATGAAAATCACCTCAGTTCAGCCCATATCGTGTAATCGTGTGCAATCACGTGAACCCAAAGAGCAATCTTCAAGGAAAGTATCATCCTGGCACACTTGTTGCTAGTAAATTATATACTTGCCGTGGTACTGGCCCACCTCTGGATCAACAAATGCAGAGATAGGCTGGCAATCAAGCAGACACACTAGAGCAGATTTTGTGGATGGAAATCATGCCCTCATTGCTTGGAAACTGCAAGTGCATTGCTTCGACAGGTGCTAGCACACATCCGTAAGTTGACTATACGGTAAGTACTGTAGTATTACGCGCATAGTACTGCTACTAGTAATTAGTTTGGCAATTAATGCAATGGATCACCACGATACCAGATTTGCTCAATCCTTGGTTCCAGCTCTGCGCAGGGTTTAGATGTAGGACTACGATGGCTCCAGAAACGCAAACCTCCAGCAACTCAGTCCGCGAGCAAAGCAAAAAGCAGAGGGCCAGGGGCGTTGGTGATCGCTTCTGATGACGCCAGAGGACTTGTAGCCAACGCCAATTCCCAAAAAGGTGCCAACAGAAAAGAAGCGCGACACCACAAGACACTTGACACTGAGAAAGCTGTCGTTTTGTCGCCAATCACGAAGATGCACTAGAGCTGGTGGAAAAAGGGGGATGTCCCACTTCCCAATGCACCGCACGCCGCCTCCCCTTTCTCCCTGCGCACTCGAATGTGCGCATGCAGGCCACCGCCAAGCCACCTGCGGCCACAGCCTCGACACAGCAAAAAGAGAACCCGCCTGCCTTTGCCCAAGCGCAATCCATTCAGCAGGGTCAAAAAAGTGCACAAAGATCAAAAAAGATTCTCCAGCACTCACCTAAAGACCGAGCATTGTCACAGACCAGTATTGACAATGAGCAACAAAATGGAGGCAAGTGGGGGTGTTCCACTTCGCAGTGCCATGCACTATGCTGCTGTCCAGAGGCGCAGTACATCCCAGTACACAGCAATACAACGTGTAATGTCCTTCAGCACCTGAGCGATCGTCAACCACACACACATGCTGCTCAAGTCAGCTAGTGTGCCATCCTCAGCATTGCAACGTCACAAATATCTGCACTCCAAATTCTGTATCATGACCAACACCCGCCAAAAAGGCGCCAAACACTAAATTCGAGCGTCAGGCGTTGTCCTCGGCCGCTCGCTGTAGGTACTCCCTCATTTTTTGAATGTCGTCGTCGTTTGGGAACTCCCCGCCCTCATCCAGAGCCAGCTTCCGGCGGCCGACGTTCAGATTCGAATTCGCCGCATAGTCCAAGGCCCTCAGGAGAGACAGCTCGACGACCACAGACTCGCTGGCTGTGGGCACACAATTAACAATATTGTTGGAAAGTAAGGCACCAGGCTCAGTCCTTGAAGCACTTGGTTGGCCATTTTTTCCCTGAAAGGTGTTAATTGTGCGAGGCATCAGCACAGGACGCCACCTAACGTCATGAGCAAGAAACAGAAACGAGCCCGGGAGTGCTTGGGCATATCCAGGCATGGTGGCACACACACCTGCGGTACTAGTTGCCTGGTGGCGACTTCATTTTCTAGTCAGCAAGCGTCTCACTGGTTGTGGGTGGCAAAAGGCAACAAGAGGAATTGCAGAGGATGACGCAACGACACAATGGCCGGGCGGTCGTCCCACTCGTTACCACTGGTAACGTGACCAATATGTGGTCGCTCTGAGGATCCCGAGTTGTGCCAGCACATTGACCATGCAATGGCAAGTTGAATCACGTCACCATCACCAGCGCCACCATAAGCAAATGCGAACGCCCAAGAGCACACAACCACCAACAAGCAAGATCGCAAAACGCCACACATCGCAGAGTCATCACCAATATTCTGTTCCCCAATACTGACCGACCTTCACATGCCAATTATCTCCTACACAGTCGTATTTGGTGCAATTATACAAGGATGTTTATCACATCCAATGCAATTTCAGCAAGTTGCCCAAAAGGCGTAAAGCCACATACGTTTGGTAGTCTTGTGGCGAAAGCAAAATGTGCAGCCCCTCTCCGCCAGCGCCCAGAAGAACGCATCCTTGTGTGGCTCATTCCAGGGGCCCACGTGCCTGCGTCCTGCATGCGTGTAGCGGTTGAATCGCCGCCGCAAGTGTTCTGGAAACCACGAGCGAAAGGTAAGCTAGAGTGAGGGCAGGAGCACTCAGCAAGATGGTCGATGGCAATTTTTCCAACACAGAGCGAATGGGGACAAGAGAACGGCGAATTCATAAGCAATCAGTAGTCAACCATGAATTTAATTGGAATGCAGTTCATCGGAAAGCGTAGAATGATAAACTCATAGTTATGACGTTAGGACGTTCTTTTCTGAGTGATGTCAATGATTCCATCAGCTTCTTGTGATTTCAGAGTGTTCTACTGATAGAGCACAAATGACTGCGAAATGTATGCAAGTGTTGAACACTTGGCAACCTCAAACATCACTGTAACAAGTTGACACATTGCCGCAGACACTTTCCTGACACCAGAGACTCCTGGACCAGTGCAAAAATATCTCCATAGCTGGGTGACTTATGCAGCAGCGTGTGTTCGCTATGAACAACGAGAATTCGTCAATTCTACCTTGCAAGCCAGCAATAGCAGTATTATACACCATGATGCTTTTGATTCCAAGAGAACTTAGGGCAGTAGTCTTGACTACTTGGCATGGATCGGGCTCTAGGGCATATTGTTGTAGACCCACGTAAGTCACACAAGCACATTGGTGCACATTGCACAATGTAAGGCAATTTGCTCGTAGAAAGATCTCCAAGTGGGCACATTTAGGAAGTGATCTTACCTGCTTTGCCAAGGTAGAAACATGTCACCTTGTTGCTGCTGTTGGGAAATCTTGCTCCCCATTCGTACACACCCGGTTCTGAGGGGATGCTCTCCTTGCATCTGATAAGGTTGTCTGATGTTACGTCCAACCATGGGCTGAAACCCTTGAAATACCTGACCACTCCAAACTTAAGTCAGAAAAGTAATGCAATATGATGTCAACAGGAGGACCTGGCATAAGTGGGGCATCTCCCCCCCCGTCCAACACCGTTTGGGATTCCTCCATGGTGCAGAATTGACTGACAAGAAGTCCTCATGTCCAACAGACCACATCCACAATGTTCCGTTCATAAACACAACAACAGCTTCATGTCAGGATGTGCATTGCCACTGTTTTGCTTGTTATCTGTACGATACACTGCACACGTGCAATCAAAGCAGATCCAGGAAATGGTGGAACTCAAGAAAACCAGCCAATAGCACAGACTCACAAACACACCTGTCATGATCATGCGGCACCCTCTCCCTTCGTTGAGCCCTGAGCTGCATCCTGGTTGACCATGGCCATGATGGCCACTCGCTCGGCCCGATTCGATGTGCAGCCCGTGCACTTCGGGTAGTTCTCAGTGCCAAACCGCCACCACCATTGCTGCACATCCCAGATCTGGGAGCCTTCCATTCAGGCGCTTGTTCAGACTGGCTTGCCGCGATCCCTAAAGGTCCATTTGAACCAGGACCATGTTGCGCATGGCGTGGCATCGTCACT
>CAJHUC010001584.1:0-53346 GCA_905146915.1 Ostreobium quekettii
AGACGGTTCTACATATGTGGATCTCCGGTTTGAGGGAGCCTTATCGTTATGAGGCTATGAAGACCGCCCTGAAGACTCTAGCCGATGTAGAATTACTGGTCACATACATGGAAGATGTGCTCAGTGGCAAGGCTGAGAGTGACTGGCAGAATGAGACGAACAAATGAGGCAAACATGCAGGAAATACCAGCAAAATTTTGAGAACACCACCAAAAGCTCAAAATAGAAGGAGATGTTCCCAAAGATCTCATAGTGGGCATGGGCATGCTGAACAACCTCGCCCCTCTCTACCGACTGACCCATGTTTCCACCCAGGGAATCAGTCTAGAGAGTCTGGACACAGTGGACAAGGGAGGATTCAGAGGAAGTCCAAGGTGGCTGTGATGGCCGCTAGCAAACAATTAAGGACAATGGCCGATCAGATGGATCGGGAGGCGGAACGGCAATCTGCCGTGTTGGATGGACGTTTCCCCATAGCATCGGTAGGGAGACTGACTGGTCTTCGCTCTGGCCAGTCAGGAAAGCGTCCGGGACGTCTGGTCCAATCTTGCCAGAGAGGATGGACCATCTGTGTTGTGTTTCCCAGCAAGTGGCAGCAAAGGCGCCAAAAATGGTCGAGGAAGTGGAGGCGCAGGGTGGAAAGAAGGCGACGTCGCTGTACACGCCAAGCTGAGGAAAACAATGCTTCCAAGGGGCAAGATGGGGCGCCTGAAAAGGTGCAGGAATCCCTATCAGAATTGGTGGGGGTCCCCAAGTGCCTGGTTGAGAGGACAGAGGCATCTGTGGATCCCACTGCTGTGAGGAAATCCAACTCGGGGACCACAGGCAAGGATCGCCTGCTCCTCGTCCTGAGAGCGGTGATAAATGACACACGTGTGTCAGCATTGGTGGATTCGGGTGCCACTTGGTCATTTGTGAGTGTGCACTTGCAAACCCGACCACCATTATCGTTCATTGGTGCATATTCCTTGCTGGAACTAGCAAATGGCGAGACTATCGTCTTGACAGGAATTGCACCGGACGTGCTGCTATGCATCGGGTCAATGGTCAGCAGGGTGTCTTTGACAGCGGTGCCTATGATGGAGGGCATCCAAGTCATCCTCGGTCGGGACTGGTTGGATACCGTTAATCCACTGGTCGATTGGAGGACAAATTCCCTGGTTCTGAGAAATGGGGATAAATTGGAGGTTATCCAGGGAATGAAGACATCTGAATCTGCTTCATGCAAAATTGTTGACCGTGGCTTAACCGGTCTTCAGCATGCATTCCACTCTCTCAGAAATGATTTTGCTCTAAATCTTGATGGAAAATGGGGTGAACAACTTGCCCGGTTGAGTTCCCCGTCGTCTTGGGAATCAATTCCTACGGTGAATCAATGGGCGCAACTGCCAGGTCGTCAATCATCGACCAGGCAGAACTCACCGAGGGCGGTTGAGTCTCCCCAGGGGGAGGTAGCAAAGAATTTTTCGCCAAATGAAACTCCAAATGTGAGTGAAACCTCGAGGGATAAATCCAATGGCGTGCACATGAGGAAAGTCAAGGTGGCTGGACGTGTTGTCAGCCAGCCTGTTTGCCCCAAAATCGACTTTATGTCAATAAGGCAGGCAGCAAAGAGGGCGAACAAAAGCGATCAACCCATGTTCCTGTGTCTGTTGTGGCCAACAGAACTGCCTAAGGACAAAAGAGGCAAATCAAAGGTCAAAGTTGGTGCCACCAAAGGCCGTACTGAGGGAGAGAGACGCCGGTTGATGAAGGAAACCGGTCCAGTGGAAACAGAGGTGCCGATTGAGGAAGTTATCCAAAAGAAAGTGCACGAGGCCGATCCAGCTGTACGGGAAGAACTCAATGGAATTTTGGAAAAGTATAAGGAAGTTTTCCCGGACAAGCTGCCATACGGGCCAACCCCGAAGAGAATCGTGGATCATGAAATTGATATGGCGCCAGGGGAGACGCCACCTCACAAAAGCCCATACAGGCTGAGTGTGGCAGAGCTAGACGAGCTCAAGCGCCAAATCAATAATTTATTGGATCAGGGGTGGATTCGGCCCAGCACAAGCCCGTACGGAGCGCCAGTGCTATTCATCCCCAAGAAGGATGGCAAGTGGCGACTCTACATTGATTACCGGGTATTGAACAAAATAACTACCAAAAATCGGTACCCTCTCCCGAAGGTTGAGGAACTTATGGACCGACTGCACGGGGCGCAATATTTCACGAAGATTGATCTGTCCTCTGGGTATCACTAGATCAAGGTGAAAGAGGCAGATATTCACAAGACTGCTTTCGTGTCCAGATACGGTTCATTTGAGTATACGGTCATGCCCTTTGGGCTCTGCAATGTGCCAGCTACATTTCAGCGGATCATGAATCATCTGCTGAGAGATGGCCTTGATCAGTTTGTGCTAGTCTTCCTGGACAACATTTTGATATACAGTCATACCAAGGAGGAACATTTGCAGCACATCAAGGTAGTTTTGGATAGACTCCGTTCGGAGAAGTTCTTTGGGTGACTACAGAAATGTGACTTCTTTAGAACCGAGGTCGAATACCTTGGCTTCGATGTTGGGAAGGACGGCATCAAACCGTTGTGAAAGTCACTCAAAAAACGAATTTAATATTCATTTTTATTAAGTGACTTTATGTAACGACTTTAGGCACTCTAGATGCTAAAATAGGTTATTTTAGGCATTTTCAATGATTAACTGGGTTGATAGGGGAAAAAGCTGAATTTGAAAGATTAGTCATATTTTTAGTCATGCTTTAGTCATATTTTAGTCATTCTTATATATGATTAATCATGCTTAGTCATATTTAGGTGACGAGCTGTACGACTACATATGAGAATATTCATGGAATATTCCAAGAATATTCTTAAGGAATAATCCCAATATATTCCAGGATTCTAAGGGTATATTTTTAGGGGTGCGCCAAGTATAAATGAAGAGGCTCTAAGTCCATTCGAACATCCAGAAAAGCCTCACCTTGGAGCCCTTGGCCTAGAGCACTCCAAGAGGAAAAACTCAAGGGTTAGAATGAAGGGCTCTCTCTTTTATAGCTAAGGGGGCGTTGGAATGGGAGCTAGGGGGAATCTATGAATGTGAATGTTTGATGGGCATTTGTAAAGGCTTGCATGAGGGAATAGAGGTTGTACACAAAGTTTTGTATGGGTATGTAATGGAAAAGAGGTCTTTACATCATGTTTGGTATAGGTTTGTGGTGGTTTACATTAAATCGATAATAGCATTTGAGCGGGGTTACAAGTGGAAGAATATTCTGGGTATATCCTTAGGATATTCTGTTGGAAAGATAGGGCGCTTGGGGTATAAAAGGAAGCGTCCGTTGTTTGTTTGGCAACCCGAGCCAACCCGAGCAGCCTTGAGAGCAAGCTCGGGGGGGGAATAGAACCAAGGCATTTTGTATTATGGACAAATTGTAAGACCTTTTTGACATCAAATCGGGTTCATTTTCGGCACCATGATGCCTCCGAGCGCACTTTGAAATGGGCCCACCACGCCGGGGGCTGGATAGTGGTTGTCCGAATCTCACACCGTCTTTATCAAAAGTCAAGGCGATTTTGGATTGGCCGACGCCCGAGTCTGTCACGGACATTAGGTCATTCTTGGGATTGTGCAGCTTGTACCGGAAGTTCATTCGCTGGTTCAGTGAAATAGCTGCACCCTTGACTGACCTAACTAAAAAGGATAAGCCTTGGGTCTGGGGTGACCAGGAGGAGAAGGCATTCAATGGGCTAAAGAAGGCTATGGTCACCGCCCCAGTACTACAACTCCCCGACTTTGAGCATGAATTCACCGTCACAACAGATGCATCAGAAGTGTTGGTAGGCGCAATCTTGCAGCAGGACTTCGGCTCAGGATTACAACCAATCTGCTATGAGAGCCGCAAGCTGAATCCTGCCAAAACAAGATATGGGGCGTATGAACGGGAGCTGCTGGGAATCGTTTGGGCAGTGGGAAAGTGGCGGCATTACCTTGCCAGCCGTCATTTCACCATCCAGACAGACCACGACTCATTAAAGAACCTACCAAATCAACCCGCTGTGAATAGGAGGATTTGGAAGTGGGTTCAGGTTCTTCAGGGGTATGATTGCGACCTGGTTCACATACCAGGCAAGAAAAACCCCGCAGATTTTCTCACCCGGAGAAGTCTCAAGGACGTTAAAGAAATGGTACACGTCCGGGAGGAGGAAGAGTCGTTGGTCAAAAGGCTATTATTGGGAGAAGACAAGTCTGGCGACGGCATTCAAAAGAAATTGGATCAGATTTTTGCAAAGACGCGTCTGGAGGTGACCCCAGTTTCGGGTCAGGAGGAAAGTTCGGGACCATCAATTTTGGTCGCCCAGTCCCGAATTTCATTGGCGAGAGATATGAGAGAGGTGATTAAAAGGGGATTTTATCAAGACACTCGCTGGGCTGATATTCTATCCCAACTGGAATCAGCCCAGGGCAGCGACGTTACTATTGGTGATCGAACCTACCGGCTGTCAAGTGGATTACTGGAGATGAGGGACAGCGACAAGCACCAAAGGACACAGTGGCGGCTAGTGGTGCCAGATGTGCCAGACATCAAAAAGCAAATTCTAAGGGAATTACATGAAATCCCTTACTCAGGCCATCTTGGCTACCACAAGACATTGATAAATATACAGCAGTCTTTCTATTGGCCCTAGCACACCCTAGACATTCGTGACTTTGTCATGGGGTGCCCAGTGTGCCAACAAGAGAAAGCCATCCACCGTGTGCCAGCTGGATTTTTACAGCCCCTCAAACTCCCAGAACAGAAGTGGGCAGACGTCAGCATGGACTACATAATGGGGTTGCCTAAATCAGAGGTAGGGAACGATGGACTTCTCACCATCGTAGATCGGGCCACAAAGATGGTGCACCTTGCACCAGTCAAGCAGACTATTATGGCTGCTGGTACTGCCTGAGTCTATTGGAATTCAGTGGGAAAATTACATGGGATTCCTCGTTCCATTGTGAGTGACAGAGACCCCCGCTTTGTGTCCAAGTTCTGGTGGGAGCTGTGGAATATTTTGGGAAGCACCTTAAGGATGTCCAGTGCCTACCACCCTCAAACGGATGGCCAAACTGAGGCAATGAACAGGGTGGTAGAGATGGTGCTGCGCTGTACACTGCACGCCGGGCAGGAAGGTTCGAATTAGGAGCGACTGTTGTCCACCGTGGAGTTCGTCATCAACAATAGTCCAACGCAGGCCACCGGGTACACGCCATTCTATCTGAATTATGGCTTCCATCCATGTACTCCGATGGACCTTGTCCGCGACATTGACTCCACCTTGATCGAAGGAGTCAACCAATTTATGGAGCGGATGAAAAGGAACTTCTCTACAGCGGTTCAATTTCTGCATCGGGCTCAGGACAGAATGAGGATGCAAGCCGACCAGAAGAGAAGGGAACAGAGGTTTAGTAGTGGGGATCAGGTGCTGCTCTCGACAGAGCACTTGAAAATAAAAAATGCACCGATCCGGAAGCTGAAGAAGCGGTTCGTTGGGCTATTCTTTGTTGTCTGTCGGGTGGGACAAGTGGCCTACGAGCTCGACTTACCAGAAAAGTGGAAGATCCACAATATCTTCCATGTCAGCTTGCTGCGCCCATTCAGGACGAGTACTTGGATGCAACCCACTACATCTGGTCAGGTGGAGGAGTTGGAGCCCAAGGAGGATGAGCCGTATGAGATCGAGAAGTTACTGCGTTGCCGGTGGACCGGCCCCAGTTCCAAGAGGCAAAAGGAGTTTTTGGTGTTGTGGAAGGATTATTCACTCGATGATGCCTCTTGGACGCCAGAAGAGAACTTCACTTACCCAGAGGAACTGAAGAAGATGATTAAGAGGGACAAACTAGTAGAGGATAATTAGGTCCACTGGTTCGCCGAACGTTTCGAGGGCGAAACTACCCCCAGGGGGAAGTACTGTGGTGCAAACTACGGGGGGTAGTTAATGTTTCTCTATATGGGAGTTGGGAACTAGAATGTATAGTGATTATGGTATCTCAGGTGAAAGTAGACTCTGTTAGGAGTCTATAGGTTTTTGAACCACCCTAATTGGCTTAGCGGTTGAGGAGATATGGTTAGTTAAATATCTAGTACTTTAGGGCCCTCTCCTGGACCGTATTGGGGGATGAGATACTATCGCTGGACATGATACGATACGGTGCGTTGCATTGTCACGTGACATGCGCTGGTGGCCGCCCCAAAAGGGTGACCACCAGACGCAGTACTGTAACCGTTGTTTCCCCTATCTTGGGCTTCCTAGCGGCTGCACCCGTGAGCTGCACGGCGCCGCGCACCCACCGCGCGCATAGCCGCCCCGCGCCCGGCCACCCTTGCGGCCTGGGCCCACGCTGTGTACCCGAAGACACGAGCGCCCCGGAAAGCCCGCCGGCAATCTGGCGGAGGAGGCCCCGCGGCCTCATTGGGCGCCTCGGCGGGCGCCATCGCCCGCATCGAACCGAGAACCACGCCACCTGCCATCATACGGCATACACCCAGCTCACTTCAGGACACTGACCAACACCCTAGAAATGGCCTGCATAGAACCACATGTACAACGCCCAGGCACTGTACCGGCCACGCACTGTGTTGGTGCAACCACACCCCTACCGGCCATATAGCGGGATGGGCACTCAAGCGTTTTGTCAATGGCTTGCAACAATGATTCCTCAGGAGGGGGGCCACGTGCATGCATGGCAGGGTATGGAGCTCAACTTTTACTACCAATAGTTCCACTTTGGTATGGACATCAACATGCCATTTTTGGATCCTCGCTATTGGCGCATAGAGGGAGGAGGGATGACGCGAAAGGAGTACATTACCAATCATCCCTTCAGTGCATCAGAGGTCTTTATACAAGAGCGGCATGAATTTGAAGTATAAACTAAGCCAAATATTGTGGTATTATAATTGGCTGCACTTGACAAGGCCAACGCGATTGCCACCTAGTAGCTGAATGCTAGGAAGCAATCGCACACTGAGGTCAAATTGTATGTTAAAGAATGTGTATGGCGGAGGGCTATCATACAACAATGGTGTGAGGCATGTGGGCATGGTAATGGACAAGATGACATGATGATTGAAACAATCAACAATATATCGCTGGAGCCCAGGGCACCTACAGACAACAATGTGGCAACTGCCCCGGATCTGCCACCCAATTTTGGTGGATCCAATGATGAGGGGTAGGTGGTACAGCCATTCCCTCTTTGGTTTGGTGGATAAGGGGCCACGGATAATGACAAGGCATGCAACAGGCTGGCGGAAGACGAGACGGGAGCGGCACAGGCAGATGATGAGATGGTAGCCAAGCCGGCAAATGATGAGATAGGAAGGAGACCTAGAGAAAGCCAACGGGTGCATTGCAGAGCATCTCAGGTGACGTGGCCTGCCGTCACCTGGTCCGCTCTTTATGGGTGACCTTGGATCTCTGGCCCATGGCATGCGAACACAGTGTAATTGGGCGCATGCTTCTTCAGCGAAGTTAGACAGTTCAGTAGTTATTGGACAGTGGGGGTGTGCGGTCGCCCCCAGGGAGTCAGCAATGAGCCAAGAACAATAATTATAGTCAGATGGTTCGCCCCCTATATCTCAATACTATCCGACTGGCACACCTCCAAGTGTGTAGAGGTGGCCACTCAAGGGTGCCATCCGGTCCGTTAAATCCGGTTCGTTAATTTTTATCAGCTGTCCGTTAAATTTCGTTAAAGAAAAAAGGAGAAAAATTCAGAAAAAACGAAAAAAATCCAAAAAAATCGAAAAAAAACCCAAAAAATCACAACAACTGCGGCTAGTTGAAAATCTAGTATGCATAGGTTGAAATAAAATACAAACATACTCTCTAATAGCGAATTCCATAAACTATAAATATGAAAAAACCCAAAAATCCCCAAAAAATCCAAAAATCCGTTAATTTTTGGTTAATTTTTGTCTTTTTTCGTTATTTTCCGTTAATTAACGGAAAATTAACGGAAATTAACCTCTGTCCGCTATCAACGGATCCGGGTGGCCACCTCTACAAGTGTGCTAATATACTAAGACACAACTACAGTGCACTATACAAAACGGGCCTCTGGTTACCACCAAAGTAACTACAAAACTCCCCTTACTCGGCCTCTATTATCCTGGCTACAGTACAAGGTTCTGCACCTTTAAATCACCCATGAATCTGCATATTTCGATAATAAAGGCGAAGAGGTAAATCCAACCATTATACTATAAGTATAGAGCTACACACTATTATTATTGTGGCCCGTCGGCAGCCGCTGGTTTCCGGAGGCTGTGGGTTTGCCCTACCCTGCAGCACAGCCGTTGAAGGTCGGTTGGCTTCTCCATCTTGGATGGTGGGCATAATCGGGGCAGTCGATTGCAAGGTCACGCGGTGGGCCCAATGCTCGACGGGGATCGATCCCTGGGGCCTGCTGTCGGCAAGAGGTGGAGGCACAGCAAGGCGGTGGTTTGCTGGCTTGCGGAAGGCCAGAAAGTGGGCCAGAATGGTTATACGATTCACAACATGTGCACACACAAATCTGCATGCGCGATGCTAGATCGCGGGTCTATCGATGTCATATCAAGACAAGACAAGACAAGTGCGCGTCCAGGCACATCGTCACCATCCACCGTTCACCTACGATCGACTCATTGTCCTCTAATTCCAAGCAACTAACGCCCGACCTCCTGCCCCTAAGTACTACGATTTCAGAGGGCCATATCTTAGAGGTGGCCATTCAAGGGTGCCATTCGGTCCGTTAAATCCGGTTCGTTAATTTTTATCAGCTGTCCGTTAAATTTTGTTAAAGAAAAAGGGATAAAAATTCAGAAAGAACGAAAAAAATCCAAAAAAATGGAAAAAAAAACCCAAAAAATCACAACAACTGCGGCTAGTTGAAAATCTAGTATGCATAGGTTGAAATAAAATACAAACATACTCTCTAATAGCGAATTCCATAAACTATAAGTATGACTAAAACCCAAAAATCCCCAAAAAATCCAAAAATCCGTTAATTTTTGGTTAATTTTTGTCTTTTTTCGTTATTTTCCGTTAATTAACGGAAAATTAACGGAAATTAACCTCTGTCCGCTATTAACGGATCCGGATGGCCACCTCTACCATATCTTTGCCATTTTTTAATGGAATTGGGCATTTAAAAGCTCATTGGAACCAAGAAGCTCTAAATAACACTCCCCAAAATGTACATTTTCTTAATTACGTAATTCTCACTCCAAAAAATGTCAATAACTGCCTAGCCCCAAGTAACCATGTCATAATTATCTATAGATAATGAAAGAGATAAATGGTCCACTGTGCCTACCCCAAGTATTTCCACAACACCAGGAAGTTGCTAGCAATGGGGTGACCTTTTGGGGATTTTGCTGGTAGAAGATATGACAGGCGCGTGTTGGAGAGGGGATATTATTTGCGGATCCGGTTCAGTTTAATTGTATGAGATTGATATTGTGGTATTACAGGAGAACATGAGATTATGATTGGCAATTGTGCCAAACGTGTTCTTGTATAATAAATAGCCACCGGAGACTATCGAGGCAGATCCCCGGCAGGCCTCTGGGTGTTTGTGTCTGTCCCAACCGCTTGGATAGCTGCCCATCGCGCCACAAGCCCTCGAAGGGTTTAGTCCTGTCCAACCTTACCCTCTCGCGGAACTCGAGTGTTTGCAAGCCGGCCTAAGGAGCCTCGAGGCTCTTTGGCATATCCAACACTCCTTTAGAAATTGCAGGCTTGCATGGATCCTGGAGATTCTGAGGGCGGCGTTTGCATTACCACATACGCGATCACTAAAGTTGGAGTATTGCGGCGCCCTATGGCATTGTTGAGTGGACAGCGCATGCAAAGGAGGAAGCTTCAATTGATTTGCACTATGCGATTTGGCAATTGCCTCTATGGAGAGGAGCGGTGTTGGCATGGAGTCGCCAGGTTCAATGATTGCGGTTGCCGATATGGTAGTGGGTTGGTTGGTGCTGTTGCAAAGGGAATCCGTTCGATTAAGAAAGGGATCTACTAGACCAGAAAGTGCATGTTTGTCGTCTTTGGTCTGGTGGGATGGTTGATAGGTGTCGAAAATGCAAGGATGGAATGAGCCTTAAGGATTACTGAGGTGGTTTATCATATCCTCAATTTGTTTTTTTTTTCAATTCACCTGCCACCATGTTCTGCGCTATGGGGCAACTCTTGCAGTTCCCAACGATGGTTTAGTAGGCAGTGGCGGGAACAATGAAGTGCTTATTGATTTCGTGCTTTTGCACTATGTGGAGGTCCAATGTCACTTAAACCATGTTCGCAAATGTACGGATATGGCTTTTGGAAAGATGCATTGAAACATATGCCTACAAATTTCTGCTTCCATCAAAGCCATATAATGCATTACCCGGTATGGCAACAATGACACCATTATTTGAATATGGTAAACGGAAATTTTCACCTTCAAAAATTGAATTTTCAAAACATCAGATTGTTAATTTTTTCCACACTCTCCTAGGAAGAACCAAAAATCTTCTATTAAACATTAAGACCAGTTCCTTATTCAGCTATGCCCAATCGAATTTAATCAAACTCCTATTTCTAGGCGATTTTTATGGGCGGCCTGCATGCTTTTACATGATGGTTCTTACTGATGTACATTTCCTTTGTGGCAACGCAGCAAGCAACCACGAACGTTCCTGAAGTATGATGCTTTAGCTAATTCTTCAATCTGGTTGCAAACACCTTTAGGTAGATCTCCAAGATTGTTCTATCTTAGATCTCGCCTGCATCAGCTAGGGCAGAACAAGCACATCCAGTTTTATACCACCCACTTTGCGTTGATTGCATCCAGAAGTGCAGAAAGAATCTTCCATCCGATCTGCTAAGTTTTGCAATGTCGTCAACGCTTCTGGGCCATGGTCCGTGAGCTCGCGGTTACTAACCTCAAGTTTAGTAGATCTTGGCCTCTTGCAAGAGGAGGCAATTGCCGTATGTAGAATGGAATCGTTGCCAAATAAACAAATTCCCACACAACCTATTTCCGGAAGAGGCGATACCCTTGAACATCAGTGCGGACAACCCAGAGCCCCGTTGCCCAAAGCGATCACTGCAGACAACCCAGAGCTCCGTTGCCCAAAGCGACCACTGCCTCGTCATTGCACAGTCACAGATTTTTGGAATGGCGATTCTGGTGCCTAATAAGTGAACTGCAGAGACTCCACGCTATAGAATCTCTCCTCTGTGACACGGAAATTAGAAATGGTCATGATTGCGTAGTAGAAGAGCATGGATATCTTCTGAGAGATGTACAGCGGGACGTATCCTGGCGTTCTCCATACCGACAAGTGGTCAACATTGTCCAGCACGAGGATCTGTAGGGAAGACACACTACAAGAGAGTTGAGCAATGAACACCAACGTTCCCATCGACAAGCACAACGCCAATAAAATGTTTGAGCGAATGGTGGCTTTATGCGTATCATCCCCGTCCCAACTCGAGCTGGTTGGTTGTGAGCTCGGAGGTTGTGTTGGCCAGCGCACCCTGTCCACTCGGCCATCCGTATGTGCTTCAAGTAGTTGTCTGAAGAAAGTGATACAACACAGTACAATAAGTACTAAACCTCGTTCCATTTTTCCCATATACTTTTTTGGTTGCAATGTTGTGCCGTTGCCGCTTGCTCCAGGGCAAGCGCACGTTCATATGCATTGATGGACGCCTTGCTACATGCACAGCACTTGTTTCCCACCATTGAAATTTGAGCCTTTCCCGCACCAGATTGAAAATATTGAAAGCGAAGAAAACAGAGAAGGCCACCAATGCCGTTGCGAAGAGCCACTTGAACTCCTTCACGAACCGGTCGTACAGGCCCGCTCTGATGAACAAGGTTCTCGAGGACAGCAGCAGGAAGGAGAACAAAGTGATCGCCAGTGCTATAGCTTGGCAGCTGCCCAAAACACGACACACAGGCGAATGTGATGTACGCTCACTTGCACCTGCATAAAAATACTGCAAACTTGTACATTATCACATTTCCATGCAATATATACGGTTAACTACCATACAATGATTTCTATGGAGACAATGATCCCATGCGTTCACATATTCAATATAAGAACGCAAGGAAGCATATTTGGGTACATGGACATTGGATAGACAATGCTCGTTGGAGCATGCGGGGCCAGATTGTTCGACTGAGGGGACTTCAATTGGACATAAATGCAATGATTTCATAGTTGCCAAATTGGCTAGCGCATGTGGCCCCAGGCCTGGAGTCACCAACCCATATACCATTGTGCAAGGACATTCACAGTGCAACGCGGTTCATTGAACTTGTTCTGATGGAGCCACTCTGCCAGAAAATTGATGCTGCATCAAGACTGCCTGCCCAAATGATTGTTTGTTTCTCAGTTGTCCGGCTTTTCTTCTGGAAAGAATTCCTGACAAGTACTGTGTGTCCATCATGTGATATCTCATATTTGTATTGCGACTTGGGGACAGCTTTCTGCTCGTCGCACAATATGTTTCCAGATCTCGTCTGTGGCTGGCCAAGGACGATTTCTAACACTGTGTCCCATTTAAATTGTCAATTTCGGAGAAACCACCAGGGCGATCCATGCTAATCAATGGCGGTCACTGCTCTAATGAAAGCGGCGTGCGCAGCGAAAACGCTCCAAGAATCCAATCTACAAAAACCACGTGCTCTATGGACATCGCTGACCCCGTCCAATATGTCATGCGGGGACCACAATCCGCGCTAGGGCCTTCCTTTGGCATCGTGCCTCCTCTATGCGGCACATTCTGCGGGCATCTGGTATATCCTCCACCTGAACGCCGCCACGTGTTTGAGGACATCCGTCGAATGCATGGGGAATGTCGCCGCCACGAGCGCGGCGTGGGTCAGGAGGGAGAGGTGCACGATCCAGAGGTATCGACGGAGGTGTCGGTAGCTGCGCTCCGATACTGACGAGGTGGGCCCAGTCCCCCGTTCCGCATACGCCATCTTTCAGATCGGCGTCACGGCGGACACGCCTGTCTGCGCTGTTCCAGTGCGCAATTGAACCATGCACGAGAGCAAAGAAACAAACAGTGTCTCTATGTGTCGCTGTCACCGGAATCCTGAATCTGTCTAGATATTGTGCATGCAGATATTTTGGGCTGAGAATACCGCAGGGGGTCCCGAAGTGGCTTGAAGCAGTTGGCAAGCGTGGCGCGCAGAGAGCGGCAATTCGTATCTTTTCCAGGCAGCACCAGGTCGATTCCCAACTACGAGATGCTGTGTTTTCGTGCAGCGAGCAGCGGAGTTGGGGTGCTGACCTGCTGTCCAACGCCCCACTACAGGGCTGCACGCGAGTGCCTGGGGAAGCAAATTCGCCATGTCTCCGAGCTCGGGGCTTCCATCAGCGGACTCAATGATGCTGCACATTCGCTCCAGCACATTAACAGCCTTCATGACCACCTGGCGAACTCCCTTTTGAATTGGTAGCCATTTGAATTTAGACCATCGTCGGTAGAAAGTCCCATATCCTGGAAACCCCAAAACATATTCTTCCCCATTTCCTCCCCCATATCCTACATATCGTAAAGTATATGGGCACCATATTCTGGTTATGCATATCCAGGATCTACAAGTTTTCTACGATGACGGTAAAGTCCAAATTCGCTGAACTCCGCAGCAACGGGTTTTATTTCAGTGAGAGGGTCGTCCGCTCCGCCGCGTGCTTCGGACATGTGATCTTGAGCCCCTACAACGACAATACCAGGCTGGGATCGACTAATCGCCGCCCGGCGCTTCTCCGCTTGATCAGCCACGGCTGACACCTTTTGTTGTTGTATCTAGGAGCAAATAGCTCAAGGCATGTCGGGAAATTTCTCTCCCTGATGCTTGCTCCAATGGAGCCACAATACTGGCATCACACCCATGCATATGCCCATCTGCTGTGAATAGGTATTCATTCAGCCAAACTACTTGTCAGCGTACTGCTTTGCCCATACAGTCTATCATAACGCGTTGCGTCACTGGCTTTCACAGCTGTTTTGCGATGCGAAGGCAATGTCGCCAACGCATGAACGCACAGGCGCAGATTGGGCCTTGCTGCAGCAAATACGCTGTCAGTGAGCAGGGGCAACACTCTGTACGGGTCCAGATTGCCCTATTGAGCCCGGTCGTCATTAGTCACCACCGTAGACGAAAAGACAAGTTGACAGTGGTGAAGGATGCCATGGGATTGACGCTTCTGTAGAGCTACATTGAGGTATGCTTTAGTTTGGTTCATTGCCTTTGCCCAATTCCATACGCCTACCACTGTGGCGCATGCTGTGCTGTCCGCCACTAGGCTGGCAGCCAATTTAATCAATAGGTGCTGTATGACACCAGTTTTTATTGGCATGTGAGCAGTCTGTTGCCCTCAGAGTGTAGTTTGAGCTGGTGTCCTTGTTTATGTCCTAGGGTGCAACCGATGATGCTAAGGCTTTGACCAACAAACCACAAAAGGGAGGAGAGGGTTCTATGCTGCTCTTCCAACCATTGGCGGCATGCATAGGAGAAGCGTGCGATCATTGCTCTGCATTACTGTGTTTGCAAATGCAAGTCCTCCGTACGTGGCAATATCGGATGGTGTTCCACATTCGAAAGGTGTCGCAGTGACGTCAATGTGAGAAGCTGCTTGTGTGCATCTCTCTTGTGCCAATTGGATGCTCAATGAATGCCACAACAAATGAAAAATGTCAAGCTCCCACATCCTCAAGCACTGATCCAACCTTCAGGTAACAGGCGAACTTCAGCAGATATGCCGATTGATATCCGCTGTTCCAAAAGATCCTTGTTTTCCACATTTGGGCTCCTCTGAGTGGCAAAATTTGCCTCCTGCCCTTTGCAATTTGTGTTATTGCTGTCGATTTTTGGGCCTCTCAACCACGTGGAGTCTGTCAACGTCTTCAGGCCTCTGCTGCCTGTTTGCCTCTCCACCCCCGTAGCCTCAGCCGATTGCCTTTCCAAATTGTCCCCATTTCTCCCCATTCCCTCTATACAGGCATGCAAGGCCCGCCTAATTGCTGCAGACAAACCCATCAAATCGCAATGGTCACAAACGACAATGCTGAGAGGGCTTTTTGTACCTCCAGGATGCTCCCGTACCCATGATCGTCTAAATTGACACAAGGCTGTCACTGCTAACCGTTTCCAACCTTCAAAGAAAGCATTTGTGTTGAGGCTACTCTTGGGGATCTCAAAACGCTGACACAACACCCGGCAGCCTTTCTGGCCCTGCGCACTCCAAGCTGGCCGGACCGCATGCATACCCGAAACCAACTTGCGGGGCCACACCATCACCGGACAAAACATATGACAAGGGCCCAGCCTGTCTTCGACAGATCCCAAGTCCCATCTCCATTGACGAAGACGACCGCCAGCAATTCTGATCGCCACCGTCGCCCCTGTCAGCGCCATTGGGACGCCACAGATCGCTGCTCAAAATGCCCATGGAACATCAGGCCAAGTTCCCAACTGCGCCATTGGCTTCCGCCGTCTCGCGGGTCGCTGTGATAATGGCGCAGGAGAAAGGCACCTGGCCGCAGCGCCGCTACCTCAGCTTCTTCTCGACGAACAGCACGTGCCGCCTCACCATGGGGTCGTACTTCAAGAACTGCAGCTTGTGCGGCAGCTTTCTCGGGTTCTTCTTCTTGGCGTAGAAGAAACCGGTGCCTGCGGTGCTGACGAGCTTGATGAGGACCGTCGCGCCTTTCCTCGCCGCGGCCATGCTCCTATCGTCCCCTATCCTCAGCGTTCTTGTGTTGTGTTCTCTGTCGCCTGCCGGGGGGGGAGGAAATGGCCACTCATGTTGGTGGGCTGGCGTTTTTCAGATTTTCAGAATAGGTGAATTTAAAAAAATTAGAATTCTTTGGCATCGGAAAAATGCAGGGACCGGTGCATTGCCGGCACCTCCGCCGCAACACCGTGGCCTTTCGTTGAGCAAAGCGTTGGCAGAGGCTTTGCCTGGCGAAATAAGAAGCTGACGGCTGCTCCCTTGCGTTGACATGTACCTCTTGTACCGCATGACATATGCGCCTTGTGCTGACAGCACTGTAAGTACTGATTCTAAACGTGTCGATTGAGTGAGTAATATGCCGCTCATTGATGGACAACATAGCACAGCCGTTGGGTAACCGGCCAGTGAGGACCAAACCTGCTGGACGAAGACAGGAGAATTGTGCATGCCATTTTGGTGATCTACCGATGGCCACGAGCAGCCACGTCAGGTGCAGCCTCATACCCAATTGCACAAAACGCAGTCAAGTAAAACTGAAATAAGCAGGCACCAAATAAAATAGCGAAAGAATGTGCAAAAGTCCCGGATTCGTGAAAAATGATGTGCGATATGTTCACAGCTTGTGTCACACGTTTGTTTTCATGCCCCGGTGTCAGGGTATTGTGCACCAGCTTACGTCCATGTTTCGCTTGACGACCCGCCAAGGCATTCTCTTTCGTTAGCACTCAAAATTTCGGCAGACTTGTCAGATTCAGATATTCTGGCAGCCACCAGAATCGTTGCGGAACATCGATGAGACCCATATGTACCACAACTGGATCCTAGATATTCTACAGCGATTCAGGGAGTCCACGCCTGGAGCAGACTTCCGAAATGGCAGTCCTCGTGCGTTCCCACTCACGAAGCGGCGGGCAAGGTGGATGTGCGGCACTGTATTGCTATGGTATTCACACTTTGTACATATTTCAACAGCTGTGTATTAGGCAATGTTGAGTTTTGATGGCGTGAAACATTCTTGCAGGTATACAACATAGCGCTTTTAAGAAATTTTCATACACTCCGTATTTCCAGCCGGTGCTCCAAAGTATGTCAGCCTCGGGATACTTGTCGCTCTACGGTGTCATACCGCACTGAGCTTCAATCTTGCTCATTTGAGTACAGCCATAGCTGCACGGCATGCAGCGACGGATGGGCTTGAAACGGCTTTTGGACCAGGCGCGGTGTGTGAGAATGGACGAATTTCCATTAAGTCCCCGAAATGACCGAAGTTGCGGCGACCATCCATGCATCGTTCGGAATTACGAATGCCTTCATGTTAATGGCGTTTGATGGCTGTCTGCAGTGGAATATCTGACAAGAGTGCTCTGCATGAAGTAACGGAAATACCAGAGCGTTGTGCCTGAAACACAGGAAACATGTGACAAGGTTTGTGTCTGAATCGGCCTGTCCACAGGTCCTCTGCAGGGACCTCAGACATTTCGCCACCTTCAGGATCTATGGCTGAGACAAAAATTATACTCAAACTGTCAAAAGAACTTCGTAACATACACCTTGAGTGGCCAAAATGCAGGTGACCCAGTCACCAGCAGTTGTTTGCTGTTGAATGGGCGTACAAGGAATTCGCAAACGAGTTCTGGCGGCAAGTGTACTGACCGATTTTGCTGAAACTGTAGCTCTTTTAGTGTATGATTTTGGGGTCCAAGGTGCACCAGCCACTGACGGGGCTACGATTTCAGCGAAAGACCACACGCTCCGGTGCATTGTGCACAAAAAGCCTCCTACATCAGCACAGCAGCCTGCACATTTGAGTGCAGCTGTTGAGTACCACCAGGTACCTGCCAGGCAGTATATTGTGCAGTATGGGCAGTATGTGATATAGTTGGATAGTAGTACCTGTCGGGCATTCAAGGGAGCCGCGGGGTCCACGTGGCCGTCAAATCGACAGAAACCGCCCCAGGCCCAGTGCCAAGGTGGGGACCAGGAAGGGGCAGCGAGCGGCCACCGCCTCCGCGTTGTTGCGCCCCCGCCCGCCCGCCATGGACCTCTACGTGAACACCGTACGGGGCACGTGCAAGGTACCCAGCGTCGACCCGTCCACCACCGTGGAGCAGCTGAAGGCGCTCCTGCACCACAGCCTGGACGCCCGGTGGGGGGTGCCTGATCCTGAGCACCAGAACCTGGTACGCAAGCTGGGGGCTGGGGCTTGGTTGCCGATGAAAGCGGCTGGGGTGGGATGGCAGGGGAGGCATGGCCGCGGGGAGAGGCTTTTGATCGTTTGCTCGGGGTGAGAGAGTCATTCGGGCTCCGCTGAGGTCGGCGCAAGACTGCGGTGTCCTTGTGCGCCCAATCGCCTTCGCCCGGCCTGTGCCCGGCATTGCGTTCGCCGGCGCAGCTGATGGGTATTGGATTGGAACGGGTATCTGTTTGTGGGACGGAACAGCGCATTTTGAGGCGAGTCTTGGGTGCTTGAGTCGAGCGAGCCGTCGACGGGCGGCTTGACGGGGCCCCTGCGTACCTGTGGCTTGGCGCGCAGAAGGCCTTACCCGCGCTGGTTTGGCGGCTACAGGTGTACAAAGGCCGAAAACTGCGCGACCAAGGGGGCTCCCTGAGCAGTTCGGGGATCAGCAACGGAGAGTCGCTGGCCGTTGTGCGCGTCAATGACATCCAGAGACCGGATTCGCCTGAAGACGAGCCGGTGAGGACACATCCATCGCTCGACCGTGGTGGAAGTTTTGAATTTCGGAATGCAGCCTTGCTCTTTGTTCAATGCCAAGACTGCAACATTGCGTCGAGCTGCGATCACATCACGGGAAGCTGCATGGACCCTCAGCCGTTCGGCTGCTGCCTTCAATACTATGCTCTATTGTTCCCAAGGTCTGTGCAGAACTTGTACAAATTGAGATCGCCGGTAGCCTTGCCACCTCCCTGATGATGCATTTGTTTGCCGTGAACTCCTTTTCGTTCCAATCACTTGCATGTTTCAGGTATCAATGGAGAAAATCACCCTTGTTCGGGGCAGCTCCAGTCTCCTCGTTCCTGGACAGGCAAAGACATTCCAGGCTGCGTGCCTGGGTCGTGGAGCATGGCCACCAAAGGGAGGACACGGCACATAGGATTACGGTGCATCAGATTTTGAGCCATATGTGTATTCAAATATTTGCGTGCTTTCTGGTGCTGCCAGACTCCCGACATGGCTGCCATTAACACAGCAATCAGCGAGTACGCCAAGGCTCATGGCTTGCAAGAGAAACTCAACGCACCAGAGGAGCCACAGCCTGGGAGGCGGAGGGTTGTCAGAGCATCGGCTGGGACGCTTGGACAGTTGCAGTCCCTGATAGATGCTTTGGAGGGGAGACTCGACGCCCTTGAAACGGCTGCAGTTGGCCAGGCCAGGCAGGAGGTGCGGCGTGTTACTCTTGCATCGTGTACGGTCAGCGCTTTGATGTGTGTGCCACTGATTGCACACCGAAAATAATGTTGGTGAAGGCACATTCAATGGGACAGTTATTCAGTGGACAAATGTGTTCTTTTGTCCATAGGGAGTGCTATGTTGGTTTTTTGGATCGATACAACAGTATGCCTTTGGGGGTGCGGAGGAGGCTTGTGAGTTGTGTACTAATGATGGCTGGTTTGCTTTAAGCAGAGTAGAATGACAGCATCAACTTACACTGTGGCGTTGGTGTTTAGGAGGTGGCAGAGGTGCAAATCCCAGAGCCTAATGCTGAGCACATGAATACCTTGAGGGACATGGGCTTTTCTGAGGTGTTGGCTTCGAATGCCCTCCTTTTGTGCAGAAACAACCTCGAGGTCAGTCAACTGGGGATGTGGGCACAAAGGGGGGTGGGGTAAGAGTTGCTACAGAAAGCAAGAGGAACAGGTCATATGAAGGGCACCCCCTCCTAAGCAAATTGGGACGTGCGTGGGAGACGATGTGTTTGGCTGCAATTAAACTGAACACTGCCCTTGCCCCTTGCAAGGCAGTTGCAGGCATATTCCATTTGTTCCGTTTGTGGGAAACTGTGCATATTCCCTGCCTTGACACCTCCACAAAATCCTTACAAGGAGAAGAAGTTAAGGTCAAACCCACTGCAAAAATGTGCTCTGTGGGTCCAACAGCTTATGGCCCCACAGTCAGCGATTTGCGCTGCAACAAGTGGCCACAGAGGTTACAGGTGAAGCCCGTTGTAGGCATGTACACATTGCTGTTGCTCACACCACAGGTGACTGTGCTGGACAAATGTTGCATGAGTTGCCAGTTGTCATCACTTCGGCACAATTGCAAAGCTGAGCACACTCCTGCAAACAGATGCACTGACTATTGCTTGTGACCTGATATGGTATATCCCATAGCTGGCACCATTCATGACTGCCTTTCACCATGTAGGTAGTCTTGTTGTTCCTTGGCATGACGTCTGGCAAGTGTTGGCACTGCCGTAAGTGTGCAGCGTGTGCTGTGACAGCCATTTCTAACTTGTCGTCTTTGCATGCATTGGCACAACAGCCAGCCTTGAACTGGATTCTCCAGCGCGGCAATGACCCAGCGGCCGCTGTGCCCATCCCACAAGAACAACTTCGCAGGCTCTATGCCACACGCCCCAGGGCTGTCCAGTCAAGGCAGGTGGATGCTTCCCTCGTTGCGCAACTGCAGGAGATGGGATTTGCAGAAGAGCAGGTGAGGGATGCAGTGGATGGAATTTTGGCAGCTGTGCTGTTGTGTGCATCTTTTAGCACGTTCTGTCCAGCTTGTCCACTGGCTCAGCTGTGCTGTATGGTAGGCACATGCTGGTAGTGAGATGCACCTGGTGGAGTTTTGCTGTCTGCATCCAAGCAGACATTGCATTGCAAACCACTGAGTTCCGACTGGCACATATGCTGTGGAGAATCCTTCTAAAACAACTGTTCAAACAATAGCCTGGATGCTCACCCCTGTCAGACCTGGAAGGATTGGCACTCCTTCAATTCCTGGCTTCAGGGCAGTTGGCATCGACGAGACACAACAGCGCATGTGTTGAAATGGACATTGAGCAGACACAATGAAACACCAAGGCAACCGATGTGTGCATGCCTGAAGGCCGCTCGTGCACTGCGCACGTTCAACAACAACATCGAAGTCTCTGTTGCTTGGCTTGTGCGCATCACCAGCAGTCAGCAGGTTGGGGCCTCCCAGCCAGCTGGAAGTTCACAAGAACAAGGTGAGCTCCAAGAAGCGGGTGAGCGCCAAGAGGAAAGGCAGCAGGGCGACAGAATTTATTCAGAGCCTAGCAACGCTCAAGATGCTGAGCAGTACATGGCTGTAGAACAGTTGCCAACCCCACCAGGCAGAGTAGAGGACATGGAGCAAGCAACGCAGGAAGAGTATGTCGGAGAGACATCGCTGTCAACGTCAGAAGGTAACATTATGCCTTCTTGTCTATGAAGGCATTTGGAATGTGTGTGAGTGCTGCCGATTGGCATCACGTGTTTTGTCAAATGTACAGGCAAACAGAGTGCAAGGATAGAGTCCTTGCTGGTGCTGTACGGGCACTTCGTGTTGTTCATAGGTCCCCATCGTACATCACAATATCAGCCTGCCTGTTGCCTCATCACATCCTTGTCACTTCGTCGAATCCTTGCGATTGTGCCAATATAGCCGTGGTAGATGTAGCAGTAGTATTAGCGGTAATGCACATGCCCTTCAATTTTGCCAACGACAATGCTGTGACAGAGCAGGTTGATCGATTGTCGTTCATTTGCTGCCCCTGGTGTATTGCTGGTGGCGTGTTTGATGTCTGTCCCGCAGATTTAGTCTTTCACGCTGATTGATTTGGCATCAGCAATCGTTGGCTTTCCCTTTCCAGGGTTCCCTGATGTTGATGCACCCGCCGTCTCGCCATCTGGAGAAGATGCGCCGATCGGTCTGGATATCGCTGCGCCCATGGACACACCTTCATTGGGTGCATCCTTACCCACCTTGGAGATGCCCTACGTCCCCATGGACGAAGAGGAGCCAGACCACCACGAAGAGGCTGTCGCCCTGCAACCCAGCATAGGTAACAGCACCCCATTCGGGCTTTCATTGTGCAGAATTGGTGACATATTACATGGGTGTCTCACTGCGTACCGAGATATTACGCCACATTCAAGAGTACAAATGCCAACCCCGTGCTGGCTTGCGCGCTGGTCCTGACTGGTCAAGGGCTTCACGGGCCGTTTCTGATGGTAATGGCAGCGGGGACGCTCGGAGCAACACAAGTCACGCGACGATGAAAATGTGAATGAGCTGCCGCCGGGGAGTTTGCGGTGTCGCGACGTTTTGCCGTCATCTGATGCTTCAAAACATACTCAGCGCACGTCCTATGACGTAATCCCCTTCCAGGCGCTTCGTCACTGTTCGACCCAAGTACAGCTGACAAATCATGCTTGAATACCTGATAGGCTATTGGGTGATACGATTGGGAGGAAGCAGGGGTCAGAACTTTTCGCAGGCTGATAAACACTTCTTTTAGAGCTGCTGGAAATACTGTCAGATATAGTGTGAATATTAGAAGTACTTTTGTCCGATACTACTGGGCGGCTTCGCGTGTCGTCTGCCCTGTGCGTCACGTTGGCATTGCCGCCGCGGCTGCAGGCGAGCTCCATGGACTGGACTTGGACGATTTGGAGCGCATCCTCGGCGCTGACCCCAATGTGGAGATGCACCCCGCGCTGCAGCAGGTCCTGACGCTGGAAGGCGTCAGCAGCCCCGACGCTCTGGACGGGGCCTCCATTCCTGGACACTCGCTGGAGGTTGCGTCGTCTCTCGACGAGATGCTCAACCATGCGGAGGGCGTGGGGCGCGTGAGGGGCACGATAAGGGCATTGGATGCGCAGCGCGAGCGAACGCGACGGGAAACGGACGAGGAGGCTGGCGGGGGGCCAGGGCCCAGTGGCGAGAGCCCTGAGGGCCGTTCGTGACACCCACAGCCGAGTGACGACTGCAGTGTCAACTGTTTCAATCGGGACCGCCGTGGGGCGCATTTAGTGGCAAATGCGAACTGCGGGGACTGGCCTACGTCAGCTGCAGGTGCGCTGGAAGGGTTTTGGCTGCACGACGATTTGTGTCTACTGGCCCAGGCCCCTGCTGAACAGCTTGCGCGGATCCAAGGCTTGTGCCGCTGCGCGGCCTTCCCCGCACCCATGGGTGTCCATGTATCATGTGCTGCCTGTATCGGAAGGGTGGTCCAATTCAACGCCACGCTCCCTCGGGCTGAAGAGTTGTCCTGTCGAGCTTTCCTTTGCGCCATTGCCTGTGCATCCACGTGACCTCTGTCACTGGTGTGCATGTGGAGAAGACGCGCCGAGTGCTGCACGCGACGGCAACAGCTCCCGGATTTCGTACCGGCGCCATGATACAGCAGACAGGAGGAATGAACACCACGGGAACACGCCCATGGCGGCAAAGGGAAGTTACAACCCCAGTTATGAAGCAGGGAATCAATGGCAAGCAGGACGCAGGGCTGTGAAGACCTCAGTCCCGCACCAGTCCACAGCAGCACTATACGTGCAATCGCTGTTGGCCCTGCGCTCCTCAATCCCAAATTTCGAGCGCACTGAGCTCAGTGGTTTTGGAGCTCACCAACAGCTTCGGTCGCAAGCCACAGCTACCTCTCTAACAAAATTTTCTTCCCCTGTGTGTGGCGTTTCCAACAGAGTCACAGCCAGCCAATGTCCAACCCCACAGTGTGCCCCAGCTTGGCATTGCATTCAACCTGGCAACTAAATCTGCTTGACAACTAACTATTGTCGACAAACCACTGATCCAAAACGGCCAGCAGTTTCCTGAACCATGTCGCTGGCGTTGACGACTCTTGTTTCTTCCCTCGTCTTTTGGCAAACCGTCGAGGTGGGGTTGCGCATATCCACGGCACCGTGCTGACTTTGCGCACATCGATCTTGAAGATGGGTCGCTGCACCCACATGGCAGAGAGCATCATCTCCTGCAGGCGGCCCATGACTTCCTGACAGCTTGGCCGGTCCCCTTCCATGAAGGCGGTGCATTTGAGCACCAGGTCCCTCAGCTCGCTCGGGTAGTGCGCACTGAGGCGAAGGCCAGAACAGCCAGCAGACAGCTGCTGCCCGTCTTCAGTCTCCTTGGGCGGTTTGAGCACCAAGTCGATGGCGTCCCCGTCTATCTCCAGGCTGCCCCACATGAAGGCGCCAAGAGCAAAGACGTCCATCTTCTCAGTGAACTTCTGGTACCTGTTGAACCTGCTGAGCAGCAGCTCGGGGGAAACGACAGCAATTTCGGGGTGGAAGCTGCTGCTGTCGGAAAAGAACCTGGCAAACATCATGCTGGTCAGCTTCGCCCTTCCTTCCCTGTCGAGCAGCACATTCTGCGGGTTGAGGTTGCCATAAATGATGCTGTTCCGATGGCAGTGCGCCAGAGCCGAGGCAACGGCGTGGAAAACCTGGAGCATGGTGTAGTACCTGGTGTCTGAGCGGATGACCTTGCTGCCTTCGACCTGAACGGTGTTGCCGAAGAGGAATGACCCCCAGCTCTGGCCCAGCTCCTCGGTGACGATGAATATGCCACGGTCCTCGTCTGTCTCCCTGCGCGGCCCAAGAGACCCGCCATAGCATCTCACGATGTTCCGGTGCATTGGGAGGCGTCCAAACATCTCCAGCTCATGCTTGAACAGGTTCTGATACTGCACTGCCTTGGCGTGCTTGACAACAACACTGTTCCTAACACCAAACTCATCCTCATAAACCCCTCTCTCAACATCTGTGTATGGTCCCCTCCCCACTACACTACCCGATGCGCTATCCCTGTCGGGGTACTCAACCTCGATCTCCAAGTCGATGTAGGGGCACTGCGGTTCGCTCGAGCTTGCTTCATGCCTGTCCATTGCAGAATCGGTGATAGAAAATGCAGCTGTGCTGTGTGCACTTCCGTCAATGGGTTCGCCAGGGGCTTGCAGGGCCCAGGGCTCATCTGCAAGCTTCAGCAATGCTTCCCGAACCACAGAGCAAGCTGGACGGCATTGGGGATCAGGTTCGACACAGTTGCCAATCAGATCTCTCAGACTCTTGGGAACGCTCTTTGGCATGGAAAGTCTGGAGCTGCCCAAAAAACAGTCTGACCCGTTCCGACTGGCACTTGTGGGGGTTGTCAGACCATCCACTGACTCTCCCATCGACTCACTCACCAGGTCCTTCTGTGTCACACACTCCCAGATGAGTATGCCCAGAGAATACACATCCACTTTGTCAGTGGCCGTCACTCCCTTGAAATGCAGGGACATGACAACTTCAGGAGCCATGTAGCCAATCTGGCCTTTGAAGCTGGCCTTAGTTGACCTCTGCATCCTCAGTTTTGACACCCCGAAGTCCGCAAGCTTGACAACAAACCTACAAGCCCTGCCGCAGAACTCTGCGTCGTCCTTCTCCGTTATAAGGACGTTTGAGGGCTTGATGTCGTAATGAATTATTTTGTTGTCGTGCAGGAATTCCAGGGAGTCTGCGATCTGTGCACAGACAAGCAGCAGTGTGCGATAGAGTCGATGGCAGGCAAACTTTCGACTGTAAATCAAGTTTTGAAGGCTCATGTCCATCAGCTCCAGCACGATGAAGACGTCTTCACCAGCTTTTTCAAAATCGTTGTCGCCATCCTCAGATTCGTCATTTCCCATATTGCCTCCAAAGCATTCAAGGACATGCGGGTGTCGCTGACGTTCGTACATGCGGTCATAAATCCTGAGTTCGTTCTCCAGCGAAGTTCTGGCTTCCTTCAGCCGCAGTTCGTTCGCATACTTGATGGCGACTGGCACGCGCCTTTTGTCAAGGAAGATGTGTCCTTTCCTGACGCTCCCAAACGCCCCGCTGCCAAGCAAGCTAGCCTCTTCATCTTCTTCTAACTCGACCTCAAGGTCCCTTCTCAACTTCCCCAAGTCACACATCGTTCTCTGCTCCTATCCCACAGATTCGACACCACAGTGGCAGCCTGTTCACTCCACTATACTACCTGGTCAATTGGCCCATCCCCGCAGCGCAAAACCTCCTGGAGACATTCGCCAAACGTCCAAAGGCGCACCAGCAGCTCTCATGCTCTTCAATCTGGATGGCAACGGACAGTCTGTGAGATGATGGGGGCCTTCTGCGCGTGTTAACAGAGCCTCAGGCTGCGTTGCGCTAAAAAAGCACACCACACGACACAGAGCTCGGGAGCCTTTCAGGCTATGACTGCTGGGGCAGCATCGGACAATGGCAGTTCGCTCAACAACGCAGCACATGCCCGCACTCCACTTGGTTGCGCAACGCGCTGCCGCGGTGGAAACCAACATGAACAGCAGAAGATGTCGAGGACCGCCCCAATCCCGCAAAACCTAGGGACCAGGCGGATGCCTGAACGAAAGCAGTTCGGCTGCTGCACATTTCGCCACAGCAACGTGGCCCACAACAAAAGCGTCGGCGGGCAGGGGCCACGGATCGGCACCCCTGGGAAGCTGATTTTGAGGCGCCAACTGCGCTCGCCCTTGCCACTGTCAACCTTCTGGGACAGCCCAGAGGCCCACCCACAGGCGCCCATAAGTCGCCGTCCGACGGCAGTCCGCCGTCTATGCCCGTGTAGTTACAACATGCGCACACCGCCCGGGGCGCTGCGGGGGTGCCGGCATTCGAAGTACAGCCGGCGGGACGCCTCGCGGCAAGATCGCCGTCGCGGCCCCAAACGTCGACAGTTGAGAAGCGCAAGGCGATGCCGACCACCGCGCCGCTTTCGATCCCGAAGCTCCGGCGCTGGCGCGCCGCGCCCATCGAGGTGCCACAAAATCAGGCATGCCACAGACGCCCGGCACCACCAAGGGCGTCCCAAAGCCCGGACAAGTTCCCGCGGAATTCTACGAGGTTCCAGCGCAGGCCAAATGCCAGCAGCGCTCGGCAAGATCCGAGGGCTCAGCGCGCCGATCCGGGACCACCCCCGCACCCACCGAAAATCAAAGCCGTCCTCAGGGGCGTCGATGAGCCTGCGCTCGCCCCTTACGCCGCGCCGCCCAAACCGGCCGCTCTGGGACCGCGAGTAAGGCGCCGTGCTCGGCGCTCGGCGCGGGGACGACCAGCACCGGGGTATTATCCAAGCGGCAGGGCTTCCCGCAACTCTGGGGCGCTCCGTGGCAGGAAGCCCTCCAGTGCGGACATGTGAAGGCCAGGCCCACCAATCCCCGCTGAAGCCTCTCCCAGGCGCACTCCATCAAGCATTAGTAACGAGCTTGGGGAGCTGCAGCTTGTTGGGGCAGTCGCCCCCAACCAGGGCCCAAGGTACTGGGTCGGGGTTGCAGATCCCCGTGTTCAGAGAGGAGGTCGCAGGCTGCGAATCTCCCTGAAAGGTCGCTTCGGCTGGCTGCGAATAGGAACGGGCGGCCGGGCACAGTACATCGGGCGCGTGGCGCGGCGTCGGACCGCGGGGCCGCTTCGGCATCTGTGGGGCACTCAACTGCAGTTTGGTGACGCTCCAACGCACGACGCACAAGGGCGCAGTCGCCAGGCGTCCTACGGCAGCGTTTCCCGGCGAGGCTCGATCAGCGCGCACACAACAGCCGTGGCCAGCACCCGGCAGTAGCTTCTGCGCGTTCTGCAGTTGACGATCGGGGTCGGATTGGCTCGCAAGCCGGCCCCCAGGAAATGTTTTCACAACGTCGGGCGTCGCCTTGTGATCTTGTACGGCGGTTTTCGCGTGGGGGAAATGGGCGGCATGTGGAAAATACGCGCAGGGGACTGTTGACCGCCATTGTTCGGATGGTTGGCGCCCGCCATTGCCTGTCAAATGCTAGGGCTTGTCAGGTCTGTTTTGGATGGCGCGGTCCATGGAATTTCCGCTTGACATTGTCGTGATGATCATTGTATCAGCCGCGCTTTATGCTAATGACATGCCCCAAACACTGCTTTCTTAAAAGCCCAGTGAAGACAGCTGCATGCTTTAAAAGGCACTGTGTCTGACAAACATGTAGAAGACTGTGGTGGTGTGTCCAGAAATGCTCCTGGCCCATGGCCCTTTTGATCATTTCCTGCACAAGTTTATGATTGGTGCTGGCTGTGTCACCTGCCATTCATTCACAGCACATATCATCATGGCGCCTGAACCAGTATGCCAAAACAATCGTTCAAAACTACAAGTACATGCAGCAAAATTCCCTGCCATTCCAGTGTGCTACTTGGGAATGTTCACCGCCAGCAAGAACTGCAATCCTACTGCTGTGGTATAATTTCAGCCACAGGGCTCAGTGAATGGGATCCACACAGGTACTACCTACTCCACTGCTCGATTCTGCAATGTGCATCGCCAGCACAAACTACAATCCTACTGCTGTGGTATAATTTCAGCCACAGTGCTCAATGAATGGGATCCGCACAGGTACTACCAACTCCACTGCTCGATTCTGCAACAACTGCCCATGGCTAACCGCTGTCACCAGCTCCAGCCTCTCAACATTTGACCTGTGGTCATACAAAGTTACAGCTTCCATGCCCCGAATCGAGTGCCTGGAAACAGCCACCCTCCCCAGTCAGGGCGTGGCAAGCAAGATGAAACGCATTCAATCATCTTCAAAAGTACTATTGTCATTGAAGATACCATTATTAACCCCTCAAAGCATTACTATGGTGTCCGTCAGTGGAGTCTAAGCTGGCCTCAGCACTGTTTGAAGTGAGCTTTCACCTAAACACTGATGTCTTTGCATGGGCCACTCACTGGGGGCACAATCAAATGACGACTCTCCCAGGCCGAATCGTCGACGAAATGGCCCGTTTTCGTTCCAGCCTGCAAGTCTTCCTGGCTGGCCAGGTCGTCGCCCCAGGGGTGCCCTTGTGCCCAAGGCTCCCTCTTCAGCTCCCCCAACCTGGTCCTGACTTCCATGGACGATGGGCGGTTGTCGGGCTGCAGCTCCACGCATTGCTCGATCAGCTGCACCAGGCTCTTGGGGCAGTCCAAGCCCAGCGTGTACTTTGAGTTCCCGAGGCACACTTCGTCGCAGGAGGAGCCAAAGCTCATGCAGGAGTCCCTGGTGCCCATGGACTGGCTCTGCAGGGATGGCCGCCGCTTGCCGCTGACGCACTCCCACATCATGACCCCCAGGGAGAACACGTCCACCTTGTCGGTCACCCTCAGCCCCCGCACGTTGAGGCTGAGGGCCACCTCCGGAGCCATGTAACCGAACTGCCCCTTGCAGCTGGCCGCAGTGGACCTCCGCAGCTTCATCTTCGACAGGCCAAAGTCCGCCAGCTTCACGCGGAGGTCCCGGCTGAGCAGCACGTTCCCCGGCTTCATGTCGTAGTGAATGATGTTGTGGGCGTGCAGGTGCTCCAGGCCGTCGGCTACCTGTTCAAAGACGTCCAGCAGGCCAGCATACGTGCAGCGGTGGGCGTGCTCGGGGGAGCGAATCAGCTCGTCCAAGTTCATGTCCATCAGCTCCAACACGATGTAGAAATCATCCCCCGCGCACCTTTCGGAATCCGCGCCAGGCCCGGCGGCCGTCCCTTCCCCCAGCTTGCCGCCGAAGCATCTGATTATGTGCGGGTGGGCCGGCAGCGCGTCGAACACCTTGAGCTCGTTCTCCAGAGACCGCCGGGCGCTGGCCTCCGTTAGCTCGTTGGCGTACTTCACCGCGACCAGGCGCCCCCGCCCCTCGCCGTCAATCCACCGCGCCTTCCTTACCATCCCGAAAGCCCCCTTCCCGAGAGCGCTTCCCTCCAGCGGCTCCACCTCCACTCCCAGCTCGACATGCCGCAGACCAGGCCCCCCCTCCTCCGCGTCGCACGGCACGCGGTTGTCCCCAAGGTCGCCGTCGGATGTCATGGCGCGCCCGCAGTTCCTTCCGGAAGTCCCGCAGCTCCTTCCGGAAGTCCCGCAGCCTCAGCGGGACACCTCTACAGGACACCTCCTGAATGGGACGAAACAGGGACCTGCACACGGCAAACACCGGAATTCAGCCCCTGGCGATCGTGCCACGGACTTCAGCGTCTCGCGCGCGTCTCAGAGACAGCCGAGCGCCCGGCACCACACGCACACGGCGCACGGCCCCACCTCCCCGGTGGGAGCGGCCGGGTCCGGTCGCGGGCCGCGCGACTGGGCCGCGGGGCGCCCGTCGTTCAACCGGGCGCGGGGCGGATCACGATGTGTTGAATTCTAAAACGGGGCGGCGGCTCCCGGCCAGAATCGGCACGCACGTGTTCCCGGCCGCCGCCACGGGTCCCTTGGGGCGCCGATCGCCTGCCCCACTCCAGTGGAGGGCCCCGTCGAGACCTCCGACTCCGCCGTTCGTCAGACTCGCAGCTTTGGGAACCCGGTGACCCGATACTGCCGTCGGAGCCGGTAGAAATTGCCGCTGTGCGCCGCGCTCGCGCTCGCGCGCGGCGTCCGCGGATTCGGCGGCCCGCTTCACGGCCTGGGGAATTTCCGGACGGCGGAAAAGCGACGGCGTCGATGGCGGGGGTGGGCATACTAAAGGCGTGCGACCGCCGCTGCGGCTGTAAGTGCCATCAGCGTGACGTCGAGCAGGCAGGAAGCACGTGCGAGGGTTCGTTGGAGGTGGGCCGCTCCGCGGCCAGGGGTTCCAGGAGGGCCAGTAAGGGGCGTGGCACTAAAAGAGTGAGGGCGGGGCCCAAATTTAGCAGCGCCGTGGGGGTCACGTTGCTGACTCTGGGCCCTTGGATTGGCGTTTGGGTGCGCCACGAAGGCGCGGCGTTAGTGGGTGGGCTGGAGGAGCCGCGGCGGGTCACACTTCCAGTGACGCGGCCCGCGCCGCCGCTTGGTAATGCGGGACCGGGGCGCTCGCAGATTCGACGAGCGAATTTTGAAAATATTCGCACATCGAGTATCCCGTCTGATGCTGGTGTACGCAAACAGGCTTGTTATTTATGCCGCAAAAACAGATCGTATTTACACGTAAAAATAGCTTTTACCTTTTTATGCATAAAAACGAGTAAAAATACGTAAATACAACGTAATATAGCTCCTTGTACAGAAAGGACATTACATACAGCCTTTGGGTGTCCGGGGAGTAGCAGCCAGACGCGCTGTAATGGGCAGAAAACGAACTTTTGTTGCACGCCGTCGTGGCCCTTACCGAGTGCGAAGTCGACGCTGTGTTGCGGGTGCTTGAGGAGGTGGAGGACTGATCATTGTGCGCGATTTTCATCGTGTTACCTTGGTGTCACAAAGAGTCGTAAAAACATAAATACAGCAGCAAAAAAAAGCCCCTTTTGCCAATTTTGCGTTTTCACGTGAAGAAATGTAAACGTAAAAATGTAAACGTAAGCGTGAATAACAAGCCTGTACGCAAATTTGTATGGGGGCACTAGTGTCCCAATCGATTCTGCACCGCTGGCCTTCCTGGAAGACAAATGGATTGTATCGAGAGCATTCCGCATTGTCGATGGTAGTGTGGAGCGCCCTCTCCAAGTGGCAGTGCAGCCCAGCACCGACGAAAGGCTGCCAGGCGACGGGTCATCCAGCCTGTGCTCAAAACTCCAAGTGCGCAAGTAGAAGTGCAGTTGACGTTCGCCTTCCAACATGGTGACCGCTGCATTGGCAGGAGTGCGATTTTGTCCTCTGGTCCGGGAAGAATGCGACCCAGGGGATTGCACGCCACACGGTGTTTTTATCTTACCAAAGTTGCTAGTGTGTGATGTTCACAAATGGCTGAGATCGATGGCAGCTGTCCAGTCTGAAGTCATTACCTGGATGAAATGGTGGCAATCGCCAAAATCCGCTAATGCCGGTGATCGCAGACGCACAGCTCCCAAAATCCGCTTGGAACACTAGTAAAAACCTGGCCAGATGACACAGTCCTGACACGGTTTGCTCAAAACCCAACCGTGTACTTTCGGCAAATGTGGTCCCAAAAGTACACAATTAGTACACACATTGACACAGTTTTAACCGTGCATCCTAGGAAACCGTGTAGTATACACAGTTGTGTGAGGGTACACGGTTGAAACTGTGTCAATGTGTGTACTAACTGTGTACTTTTGGGACCACATTTGCCGAAAGTACACGGTTGGATTTTGAGCAAACCGTGTCAGGACTGTGTCATCTGGCCAGTTTTTTCCTAGTGGAACCAGACAGGTCGGGGATCGCATCGTTTCCTTCTCGCCGTCATGGAAATGGCTCCGCCAAACAATTTTTTTCTTCCCATTGAGGCAGCGTTCGATGACTCATTCTTGACGTCGGTCAGTGGTTTCAATCAGTGGATGATTCAGCGATTCTTGACATCTTGTTAAGCAATGTGGCACGTCTTTCGAACTTCGAAATTCGAAGTGACCAACTGAAGTCGTGTTCACCGCAAATTTGACTGTTGTTATATAACTGAAAGCATGTTGCAGATATGAATTAATCCTATTAATCGAAAAAATAGTCGACAACATCGCGCCAACTTTTCCACCCATGCCATGCAAAAAAGCGCAGTGCTGTGCCACATCAGGAAAATTGCAGCCAACCACAAAAGCATCATCACCTTCCTGGCGACCTCCAGCCCTCCCACGCCGTTCAAAATCCAGCCCGCCATTCACACCCAAACCCCTTCAAAAAGCGCAGCATCCCCCAGCTACTGCATGAGAATGGTAGAGCCCACATCCCGCCAAACGCCCCTTAGAATCCCGCTCCCCGGACTCAGTCAGGGCGCAGCCTGCGCGCCCGGCCGCCATGGGCAACCCTGAAGGACACCGACAAGAGGGCGCCATGGGGGGCGGCCCTCTCGCAGCGAGGCAGCTTTCTTGCGGCGCTGACGGCAAGCGCATGAACGCCCGGTCTTCTGGCGCCGGCCTGGAGTTCAAAATCAGGGCGTTGGAGCGGGGAGGCGCGCGGACGTACGCGCTGCTGGCGGCGACGATCGACGACGTCGAGCAGAAGCGCCACAGGCGCAACCCCTTCGATGAAAAGTACCTGCGACTGTGCCTGCTGGCGATCGATGAGGTGACCGTTCCCTAAGGTTTTGCGCTGGCGGATTGGCAGCAAAACGCGCGGCAACAGAGGCCTTTGAAGGCATTGAGACGTTTGCAAATGGTGGGCTGTTTCAGGCCATGTTGCCTCTTGATAACCCAAACGGTTCGCTCCAAAGTGCGGTATGAAGGGCAGGCCAGGGGGAATGGTAGATAGGGATCTATTTGCTGCGAAGTGGCTCCGCGTGGAGCGCGGTGGCATCTTAGTGCGGAGCGCGTGACGCGATCCGACATGGCATCCTCGTTATCATTCCATAGCCACATGACAAACCAAAAGGCCTTTCACCAAACTGGCGATGTCGGGCAACGGGCAAGCACGTGTTTCGTTCGAACTCCCGATGGTTGTTGATGAGAACGACTGGTCGGCGCAAGATGCCGCCGGCAAGCGCGCCATCTACCCTGTGTGGAGCTGATCGCCCATGGAGACGCTGTCTTGCTTCCAGAAAATCGTGCAGAACAGCGCAGGGACTTCGGCAGCGGCGATGCGCATTTCATCTTGGTGCTGAAATGCGCACTGCGCCATCTCTCTGGGTCACCTCGTAGACGTCTGGCTAAACTAGAGGAAAAGTTTGCTCGCTGTCAGGCTGATCCCTGGCGGCAAATGGGGCAGGGGAACCACGCTGTTGGCATGGGTGTTGGTTGCAGCGGTAATCGCAGTAAGTGTCAGTAAATCATATGACATATTCTTGCAGAATATTTCGCAGTATCGGAGTCCACAATTGTGCCACATGTTGCTGAATCTATTGACTCTAACAGCTCTTATAACGAGGCGCCCACGTACGAACGCTGGTGTCGTTTCAACATTTCTCCAGCCAGTTCAATTGAAATGGCCCTCAAATCATTTGTACGAACGCAGGAGCTTCAGAATTCCAACTGATAGGCAGTAAAATAGAAAAGAACTCCCTATCCATGTTCGTTCGTTACATACGCCAGTGGATCTTACAGCCGCTGTACATTCTTTCTGTTGTGCTTCATATTTCTAGACCATCATACCGGACGAGGAAAAGGTCAATTGCCGGGACGTGGTGGAGTCTGCTGCCACCAGCGTCCGCGTTCGTGTGGAGGTGCGCAAAATTCTCGATGCAAATCGACATCCTTGATTTCGCCACTCTTGAAACAGGGACTGAACGAAACTTCACATGTTGCACAAGCACCCGCTGCACAAACGCACAAAGTGGAAGCGCACCTGGCATCCATCATTTTGGTGGCCTCGCAGGCAGTGCCCCTTTTTGTTTGGCAATAGAATTGGAATGGATACATTTGAACTGGATTATAAAAGTAAAAGCAAAACTAAAGCGGTGGGCTGTTGCAACTATTGTACATGTCCTAAATGCGGCATTTCATCTGTCGTCATACGGTTCTTCAAATTTTGGGTGATAATCTAGATTGTGTGAAATTCGCATACGGTCTCAAATTGGATACTTTCGACGTATCATATTCTCTCTCCTGGCTCCTACTTTGGTTCGTGCGTACCAAGTTGTAGAAAATGTGCACACCATTTGTCATCGATTTCCATGCATCCAAAACGGGTATTGTTGCACACATGGCTGTTTGTGACAAAGGCGCATGCTAAAATGCATTTTAATTGTCGCTTTGATTGTCGCTTTTGCGACATCATTTCGATGACGTCTGTTTCGATCTCAGAATAGCCGCACCTAACGACAAACGAATCCGTGCTCCATGCAAATGTTACACATTGGTTTGCTTTGTTTACATTTTTATGAATAGTACCAATTTCTGTAGAACAAAAACATTTCACAATATGAATATGAACGGATTAAACCTCCTGACGCGCTGCTTTGTGCTGAAAATTTTACAGAAATTTGCTCCTAATTTCAATGCATCTACTATTTTTTACGAGCCTCTCAACCTGAGCATGCATTGCTGCAGCTGATAAGAAGCATGAAACAGAATTTGGTTAAGCAAACGGCGGAAGCCGTACAACAATGCGCCAAAAATCAGGAGGCAAAGCCGAGCCGCGAAGTAAAGGGATCATTACAGAGAGAGAAGCGAGAGGCAGTCAGCAAAAACTGTGCCGATGAATGCGAAGAAGGTGTGCAAACGCATTTGCGAAGAGCTGCACAACACGAATTCTATGCGGAATGCTTCCACGCAGTTTTGGAGCCTTTCTGCGATGGTGCATCTAGTTGTGGTCAATGTGGATCTTCAGTTTCAAGTATATTTTTCGAGAACCACACTTCGACTTAATACTTTAGAATACGTTATTTGCTTAGTAACGCACCAGTTAACCTTCTGTTCTCTTATAATATATTATTTACATACAAAGACCTAAATGCTGATGATGTGCGGCTTGTGGGCTGTCACAATATAACGCCACAGATGCTGCAGGGCTGCACCCATCCCCGTACTTCGCATTCCAATTCAAATGCGCAACTTAAAGCCATACGCAATGGACAGTCCATCAACGAAAACTCATACCAACGGACTTCGTGAGCAACGAGGGCAAAAGCCGCTCATCAGATCACCCCGTTGATATAAAATTTATGGACATGGGCCGCTCGAGCTCTCTCTTTGACAACACAATAGCAATCAGCCAGCTTTCCCACCTGTATCATAGTTGACCGCCCCTTTGTTGGACCTCTGTCAAAAGCGAGCTGGCATATTCTGAGGCATTTCATGAAGCTTGCGTCCCAGAATTGCAACATAAATTCAAACGGTCATGAAGATGAACTTTTGCAGAGATGGGCTGGTATAGTTTACAACGGCGTTTGTCACAGGTAATTTATCCATTTTTGATTACTATTTTTATGATGTGAATAGGAAGTGGCAGTGATTTTACATCGGCATGTGACATTGAAACGCGTTACTTAAACTTCCTAAGCGGGGAGAATACGGGGGAGCCGACCAAGTATCCTGTGAGTGAATCTTCATGAGATGTCAAGAGACATACCCGCTTTGCCATGCAGTGTCTAGGAATATTTCTGAACATGCACAAATGATGAAGTTGCGTAAATTTACAGATGGCGCAATGCAAATCAAGCAAGTTCTTTGTTACCTTCATTTGGGTGAAGGGGGAGCGATAACTAAAGTCATTCTTGCGAGCTTTTGGCTTGGAGATCCAAATGAATCAAATTTTGCCGTCACTACACACTATATATGGCACATGTCAATTGAGCCAAAATTCGCAACTCTAAACGCAGGTTGCTCTGCACGATCTAGAAGTCAAACGCCGATAACTGCGGTTTAGAAGCATCAACGTCAAAAGGCAGGCGTGTGCAAAGTGCTCCAGCCAGTTCTACCAGATTTACGACAGGTTGCAGAACACAAAAATTCAATTTGGTTCAATCCCATTTCCAAAATGACCTGTCGGTGGCTGTGATGGGTTGGGCGCAGCAACAGGGCGTGACTCATTTATCAGTTCAACTCACAAGCCACACATCTTGAAGGATATAATCTTGGTATGCAAATTTATGTGATTGTCCGGTCCAGGCCCGTGGCCATTTCGATGCAGCGTGCTTCTATTCGCTCAGCAATAAACCTCGTTCTCATTCTGAATTTGACACCATACCAATGTGAATGAGGTGAAATTTTCAGAGGTTTTGTTACAGCAAGAAATGGTGCAAGTGATATTTTAGTCTGCGTTAGTCCTTATGACCCATTTTACCGTGCGATTGGATAGCTCAGTTGACGACGCCATCATTTCCCATGTTTCAGACGTCAACATTACACCAAATTTTCGATTCTGCATTTGCTGGCCTTTGCTTGTGAGTGCTTATCCAACGTGGTTGAGGTAGCACATTGATTTATTTGGGGCGGTTATGCACAATGATCATGAGATCATTAACTTAAGAACACTCAATGAAATGGTTGCCTCTGACGGGGGCCGTTAGGATTCCCCACTCTTTTGCTGAGAGCTTATCTAAAACTTTGTACATGAATTCAAAAGGACCTCTTCAAGGGAAATCCCAATATTTGCGATCCTTCGAAGATCTCGTTCGACCCCGCAGAGGAATGCATTGAGCCAGATTTTGAGAGCACACTGCTAAGGTTTGAAACACAATAATTGCTAATTATTCTAAGGATTTTGTGTGCATGCATGAACGTCTCAAATTTTGAGGCTTCCGTCCGGCATTCGGTGGATGAGTGTGTTGTATATCTGTAAATATTGAAAATCCGCCCGGAAATAAATGAAACAGTTTGTTTGAGAGGCCATATTTGTATCATAAACTTGTTAGTTTACCTTCAAGTTTAGCCAAGGCGCTGTCTACACTTTAACATGTACATATAAATTTCCGTGGACAACGGATAGGTACCAGCCACATGGCAGTGCTTTGAATCATTGTGATTCAGGCCAAAAAGTCTCAGGTTCTCAAGTCTGGCCGAACAGCCCCAAAACGTGACCTTCGCCAAGCCGCCTTGCGACTCACAGCGCGCATCCCAGATTGGATGTGTGTGGTGGCCGTCTTGGTGCCAGGTTTAAATCGTTCTTAGCAAAGGGGGAAGACCACGAAACTGGATTCTGTACCGCTCCATCGTCGATCGAATCCGTGGTTTCGATGGCCTGACGGGCATAGCAGCTCCATATCGTAGACACAGAAATCGGCGAATCCACAATCACCACATTTTCAGAAAGGGCCATCGCCATGGGCGAGGCCGCTGTGGGTGCTAAGACCACCGCAAAAAGTTTGAGAGAATCTGGCCATCCCCACGCCGGGCGGCAGCCAGAAAATCGTTGAAACTGGCAGCGGTGGGCGCGTGCCGCGAGCAAAATTTTGCGAGCATTTCACACCGCTTTCAAGAGCGCCGTTGTAACAGATGTTTTCCCGTGCCGTCGCAAGACGCAGTAGGGCCACCATAGCGACGCGTGGGGCTTCATATTGAGGATCCAATCCCTCCATTATCATGTTTGGCGTTTTGATGCCTGTTTGGGGAGAGGGGTCGCTTGCCTGAGGCAGGCGCTTAATTGGAGATCTGTGCTGGGCACAGAGCTTACGTCGCAAGCAAATATCCCGTGGCAGGTATTTAGTCACCAGAGACCAACAGGCAGTGGGAGATCCCAGGCATATCGGTGTGCCGCCGTGGAAGACGGCTGGGATTTGGAGCATCCATCGGCGGCGGTGTGAAGACCTAGGCGCCATTTCTGTCGATCGTGCGTTGCGATTAGTGTCGATCTTCGGGCTAGAGCCGAGGCCAACTCCACCCTCCGATAATTTGACGACCACTGTGGGGGGGGGGGGATCAATCGTGCGCAGGGCTTTCCTGGATCCGGGGCGGCAGACGTTAACGTTGGTGGGGTGGAGGACTGGCTGTAAATGTTCACACTCCGGGGCTGCGTCGTTCGGCTTCAAAGTACTACCATAAGCCTGAATGTTAATTTCTGTTGCTGAATTTTTGACAGAAATGAATAAGCGCATAGTATACTATATAGTATACTACATAGTATCTACCTAGATACGCTGGTGCAATCTTCAAAGCAAAACAAAGGTAACATGATGCAAATGCTGTCAGTCAACAAAATATCCCATTTAATTCCGTACGGAGGAAGTAAATCAGAAATTCAGTAAATAAGTAAATCAGGGGAAGAATCAGGGCATGAACCTTGCGTACTTGGCCATTTATTGATGCCCCAGCTGAAAATATGGCTGAAGGCGATGCATTGGGTGTAATACTTATGTCTTCCAGCACGCTCAAAGCATTCTGCGATGTGCCCCTGGTGACTGCATTGCGTTTGTTGCAGACCGTGTTCATGAATATTGGGTTCGTGATGCGCGCCCGGTAACCACCGATCATATCTGATATTTTGAGACCTTGATGTGAGAGCGCAATGTATGTATCACTGAAATATCCCCAGAATGTATGTGCATCCCGTTCAGTGACTTCTGTGGCATCTTGAGACATTGCACTCGATTTTTACTCTGAGGGGCTCATTTTCATTACTTGGAAGTGACACTGCTTACGAGCAGTGTTTTCGTTGAAAGCTGCAACAAATATTTTGCATATGAAGGAAGATCATGGGACGTTGTCTGCATGTTACATGGAAGACTTCAATAGGCGGGGCTATTTCATTTGATGCATGTATGTGCAGCAATTGATGTAACTAAATGCACTGGTAGAAAACGGCATGTCTGCGATGCCAACAGATGCTATTTTGACACAAAGTGAGGCCGTCACAGTGATTGCGATGGGATAAAAGTGGCTGTGATGGCATCAATTTTTGTCATGTAACGTCGCAATTGGCATCGCAAACAGGCTGTTTTCTGCTGGCGATGAAGGTATGTTTAAAACTGATGCCTTTCCTACGTTAATTTGAATCGTATATGGTAGCAATAAAAACACCCAATTGCAAATAACGGCAAAAATATTCCAAACAGACCTTTCTCTCCAGCTATTTATTGATTACCTCCTTTATGAATCATTCTGCATGAAGACAATGGCCACCTGGCGCAGCATCGGTGAATGGTAATTGAAACGGCGATGGCAATTTACTGAACAGAAATTCGTCCCCGTGGCAAGCGCAGCAGCAATGCAGCATCTTCAAATCGATCCATCGGCAACATAAATAATGCCAAGAATCGAAGGTTACTCTTGTCTGGTACAGGCTGTTTCCTGATGGCGTACCTGAGGGTGCAGATCTGGACAAGCTCATCGACGATTCCGAGCCTTTTGACATTCGTCCTTACATTCAGATGTCGTCCAGCCAGGAGGACCTCATGATGCAGGTCAACTTGTCTTCTATCTCATTTGATCTATTCGAAAACGCTGCGGTTGCATCTGCAAAGGGATGTTGTACAGACTTGAGTCTCAATTTTGCTCCAGGGGTGTCCTGGGCACCAGCCAAAAAAAGTCCAAAATACACGATTTCGAAAATAATGCACCATGTGAAACGATTCAAAATCGTGTAAAAATGATGCGGAAATTGTGTGAAATCGTGTATTTACTGTACGTAAATGGGGGAAAACCTTGTATTAACGATTTACTGAGTGCACATGATTTTTGAAAGTTTTGACACGGTATTGAACGATTTCACGCAACCGTGTGCTTTAGCAGGACTTTTGCTTGTGAGAATATGGGTATCGGTGATGCGCGAGTGATAGAATTATCTCTCTAAGGCACTGAATATGGATTGGCGCCTTCGCGCGTAGGGAAGCGATACAGAATCGGAAACAGGAACGGAAGGCACAGCGCTTTGGGCGGATCAGGGAGACCGAAGGTCCTGGTGGCAAAGTCTAATCCCCAATCAACCCGAAGGCGTGATACATGGCACAGATCACAGTGGCTCAGATGGCATTGGCGACTGCACTGAGGTGCGACGGAATGGGGCTGGTGTAAAACGGCCCCTGCGTATTTGGATGCACAGCGCAAAAAATGATGTAAATTTAGAATGTTGCCACTTTTGACGATTTGTTTATGTCTCACGCAGATTTCCAGAAAACTCAAGCAAATTGCCACAGCGAGAAGTTGCCTGCAAATAGGACGGCGAAGCTTCTGTGACGTTGCAAAGCGTCAATAGCTTGTGCTTGCATAATCATTGCTATGTATTGTATCTACATCAAGTTACCACACAAAAATATTTGACAGCTCCAGCCAGCACTGCGCATGGGTGTTTCCGGACGCGTCGCGAACACTCGAATGAGTGTCGCCAGCGGAGACTGACCGTGACACCTATGCACCATCTGCAATAGTGTGGTGGCCGCTTCAAAATGAGGTTGTGTGAATGCCGCGGACCGTGGCGGGGACAGCGACGGAGGCATTGTGGTTAACGTCGCGGTCAATGTCGCGGACAATTTCTAGGACAGCGTTTGTCATCGCGGATAGTGTCGCTGACACTACCCTTGGTCGTTGATTCTTATAATTTGTATACCATCTAGGATATATTTTCTAGGAGCCAACGGCATTACGTGTGGGGATGAGAAACGATATAACAAATCATGGCGAATTCCGTTGTATGCCCGATGGCTTTCATTCTTAGATCATTTCAGACGTACATGAATAGGTTTGAGATTTTCTTGTTTCAAACGCTGCTCGGCCTTTTGATTCTGATGCTTCAGCATCACGCAGATGTCCGATGGATCCCATTGCACATATTCTGGAGCTGCCTTGCCTTGGCGCTCGGTTCCGCTCACATCAAAAGGCAGCTGCCGTCCCCTGAATTTGAAGAAAGAAGATGTTCCTCAGCCACTGGGGCCCCAGGCGCCTACGGAAGCATCCAATTTAGGAGAAGCAGATGATATTGTCTCCGTGCATTCCCGCGAATTTCCCAGATCGTCCATGAAAGACGTCCCAAAGCAATTGGACATCCCTGTTTTACCCGGAAGCGAGAAGAACGACAGAGACGTTGTCTCTAAAAAAGAACGGCTCAGCAGTGCAAAAGAACATATCATGGCTCGTGAGAGCTGCCAATTGGAAGGCTTTGGCGTCGACTACCACATGATCGACGTTGCTTCTGCTTCGCGAACGGAAGTCAATGCGGTTGATGGCTATCCGATCCTTCTCGAAGACCTCCGGAAGAGAGTGGTGTCGAAGAAACAAGAAAAGGCCAAAAGTAGAAAAAGGGACAAAACGAAACACGGGAAGATCGAGTTTTCGGCGCTGAGGCTTATTCCTTCGGAGCCTCAAGGGGATTTCCATGGAGGAAACCAGGAACGAGAATCGGATGGCGATTTTGTAGAAGCGCTTCCCAGGAACGTTGCTCGACAGCACCGCAAACGAAACGCGAATACGTTTCAAGGGATACGTATATCGTGGGACTTCGCTGCAGATGTGGAAAAGATACGAGATGCTCAGAGGTGGGCAAATGTAGTTTGCTGAGAGTCGTGTCGCAGGCTACGTCATCAATTGCATCGTATTTGCGCTCCAGTTTCAAACATGCATCTGGTAGCAGTTGACTATAATGTTCTGTGGGCTTTATTGAGAATGCTGATTGAGGTACTCACAAGGGAACTAAAACAGCATTAAGCGGTAACATTTCGACCACTACTTCATTTCATATCGTTCTTACGGGAAGGCGTTGGAGCCCTCGCGCACATCGACGACGTCCGTATTCAGTGGCTTTGTAACGCGGACGTTGGGAGACGTGACCATAAATTCTGGTGCTCAAAACAGGGAGCGCAGGGAGGGCAAGATTCGCTACCGCCCGGTATATGGGCCAGAAGCGCTGTGCATATCAAGGCACCGCACAGAGGAAGGAAATAAAACTGGTGGATGCGGACAAGAGCAGCTGGGCGGTGCCCATTCATATGAATTTCTCCCTCCGCTGGCTCGCGGTGGTGACTTACTAAGGCGTGGAATTATTTGGGATGTCGACATAGTCATGTGGGATCACAATCAGAGAGTCTGCACAGATGAAGAATTCGATGAGCGCCAGTGGTCACGTGGTAGGTAGATTTTCAAGCGCTATCCGAACCATGTCATACTTAAGAACTATTAGTGCTTTAGGTGTTATGCCAGGCTACTCAGATTTGCTGCTATATAAATTCAGTATCAACAAAGTAAGCTGCAAATGTCGTCACTTGATTGGCTGAAAATAGCTAGAAATTTTTGTGCATCTGGATACCAAGCCACGGCAACATCAGGAGAGAGCGAGGATAACCACTTGCACATAAGTACAAAAAGGATCATTCGAGCGGAGCAACCAAGGCTATTAAACTCACCAGAGATTCCTTCATACCCCGCCTTGTGCAAATGGCGGTGAGTAATTGCTGTCTGGACGTACTTCGCATGAAGTGCCGCAGGATCACGCGTGCATGGTGGACTTTAGTTATCCACAGTGGATGCTTTTCGACATGCAAAGGGCTAACACAATCCACCCTTGCTGGTGCTCTAATGAGTAGGTCGTGACTTTAGAATACCATATCCTCATATCATCACGCCCTCGCGCGAAAGTTTTTCTCCGAGAATAGATTCGCATTGTAGATTGGCAGATCAAAATTATGGAGTGATGTTGTATGACTATTCGCTGCCGTAGATCACCAGATGGAGATTTCCGGAGATGCCTCCGGTTGGAGCAGAACTGATTCTGAAAGGATGAAACGTGAAAGCATTGATGTCTCTGACAACGCTGGAGTCGATGCCATGGCCAATGCCGAGGTTCAGAAGAATCAATGCATGTGAGGACGGCCACGCTCGTGAGCTGCCGCATGCATACAGCCTGCGGGATCATGCTGTGGGTTGCAGTCGCTGGTCTCTTCAAGCACATGCAATCAACATTTGGCCCGCACGTTATGCGCGGAATTTCTGCGCAAAGAATTACTATGCGAAGCTTTGGTTTGTGCGCAGGAGCTCAAGCTTTATGGCACATGTGCTCATCCCTCGTCAAAACATAGTACAAGTTTGCAAAGTTGGCTGTCTCTTAATACATCACAAACAATTGAGCCACTCCCGGGGAAGATTAGTATTTTAGTCAGAGGCCATGCTCCCCAGAGAGGACCCAGAATATTGCTCTATGTTCTCAGATTTATTCGCCAGGGACAACCTTCAGCACGATCCATGAGCCTTGCTCTTGGATATGCAATTTCGAGAATAAAACATTTTAACATCCCTCATATCGCTCGCTCGAAAAGTTTTCGGGGCCATTCATGCCCCCGACACTGGCCTCCTCCAACATGCATTCAGATGGTACGTGTTTTTTATGCTCACACGATGAAAAGAAAATGAATGCTAAGATCTCTCTAAAAAATGTGTTCAACGCCGACACCATCACATAATTCCGCAATTGCGCTAAATAAATCGATGAAATTGCGAACAGTCTGTGGTGCCCATTCCGCAGTGACAGGCCAAGTTGTTGCCAGGACCCGCTTCTGCAGCCAAACCCGACGAGTACCGCGAGCTTACAATTAGCCGTCGCATGAAGCCTGATTTCCGCCGCTTGTGGCAGCATTGAGAATGCCCATTATTTTAATTGCACAGGGCAGCGCCGTGTGCCATCTGGACGGCCAGCGATGGGGCTCAATCCGAGTGGACTGGCCCGAGAAGCGCTCTCCAACTGCTCCAGATGGCATCGCAGCGCGGGGCGAACGGCCAGGCCCTGGCTCCCCAACACGACCCTGTCACTCCGACGCCTCTGCGTCCGCTCCAATCCTATGTGCGCACTGGGAATTGCATTCCCGGGAGGCAAGGGGCGTCGCGCCCAGGCATGTCCCCGGAGGCTGCAGGTGCATTTTGCGATAAGAGCCGCTTCTCTGAGGAGATGAGGGAGCCAGGTCGGCTGCCGACGTCAGCAGTTCCTCTCGCATGTAATTTTGCGGACACAACAGGCGAACGCACCCGTCGCAGCCCTTTGCGCGGGTCCCTCGTGAACGGAGGCAGACACTCCTATGGAGGGTCGCATATCTCTTTTGATGAGTTCCGAAACTTGGGAGAGCGGGACGAAACCGAAATCGACTGCCTCGTGGTGGAAGGCCTGTCCGAGACAGAGAGCGATGTCCACGCAGACGGCCCAAACTGCGAGGTTCTGGAAAGGGAAAACGTCGCAGATCACAACAGCGGTGAGGTATTTGGTTACCATGGGAATGTGATGGGCAAGGTGAAGGCGAGAGGCAGTGCAGCCATCTCTGTCGGCTGCGGGGGATCAAAGTCTCCAGGCTCGGCACACGGTGATTCTTCAGACTTCGGTGGTGTGAGGTGCACAGTAGTTTACTCCTGCAGCGACGATCCGGACCGTGACGCGGAATCCATGTGCGAAGTCGTTGAGCAGGATGCCGCACCGTCCGGCCGTCTTTCTGAACAAGGAGGTTACAGTGCGCCAGCCATGCCGGAGCCGCCGCGAGACCAGCGCGGAGCCTTGCCGCCGGTAGACTGCGTGGCTGCAGGAGAGCTTTCTGGTGAAAAGAAGGGGCTCCATCGTTCAGCAGAGCATGAGACAGACGGGTATGGGGAAATGCTGTGCAGTGTGGCGCAATGCGACGAGGGTGAAGAAGAATTGCGTCCTCGAGACGCACACGACGAAGAGCCGGATGCACGGGAAGGCTATTGTCAGGGCGGGGGGGCATGTTCGCACAGATTTTGTACGCCAGCAACCAATAGTTGCTGTTTTCGATCGCAATACTGTCGCCCCTCAGATGGCGGCGCCCTGGAAAAGAGCACATGGCACCCTCCCTCACCAGTGCCAGCAGAAGCCAATTTGGACTGGGGCAGTTCCCGGAGCGATAGTGGTGCAGAGGAACTGATATTGAACATCTCAGATGCGAGCGACTGCGGATCGCAGCTCGGCGTCGACACTCACTGGATGGCGGAAGCAGACCCAGAGCTCCCAGGGACAGCACGCGACGATGATCGCACGGACGGGATAGATACCTGCTTTCAGGGGCACAGTCGAAATGAGGGTTGTCGGGAAAAGGAATGTTCCGGGAAGCATTCTTGCCGCCAGTCTGGGGAGACTGGGGGGCAGAATATCGAAACAAAACAGAAAGGTGAGGACTTGAAATTGTTGCGATGGAACCAATTTTACCGACGTAGGATTCTCTTGGAGAGGGGTAAGATGTCTGGGATGTAAAGTCGAAGGGCAAATGGCCTTGCATAGATGATTTTTTCGCGTTGGATAACGACTTTTCACCGTCTGGTTACTTTGCACCGATTTCTTTTCAGTGCTTGAATTGGTTGATACTGCAATCAGCGTTCGTCCAGAGTACAGGGAAACGTATCTTCAACTGGTGTCTCCCTATCACCGTTGTATATTGCTCCACTCAACAAATGCTGCCCGCGACGTCCGCGACCATTGATGTCCTCGGAACTGGAAATGCACGTGACATCTGCTGTTCTGTTCTTCCTCATTCTGCAGGACGCCAGAAGCGGCTGCGAGATGAGTTATTCGAGAAAATGATTGAGGTGCCTTTCAAGCCATGAGATTCAGGGTGTATTCTTCGGGTGCTTTTTCGGCTTTTAATGATGGCGCGTGACGCATAGACACATTTGGGCAATACAGCACACAGACACACAACCGCGTGCCAGCCACAAACAATCCTACATTTGATGTGGATCATCGCCCTGTCTGCTCGATGCAACAGTCATATTTATTTCAACGGCGCAGCGAACTCAAGTGCCCTTCTTTCGTGAGTGTCTTGGTTTGGTGCAGGTCAATTACTGAAATTCCTGTTTGTTAAGGCTGAATCAGCAAAATGTGGTAGCTTTTACAATTAGTTTTGAAGTTCCTTTCCAACAAAAGCTGGGGCGTTCTCACAGTTTACGCAAACGCCCTGTTGAAAGAGACAATATTGTCCAACGTCTTGCTTAATCACCAGCACGCTTTAACGCAAATTTGCTGAGCATTCGTACTTTGGAGAACACCCTGTGGCTACAAAACAAGACGTCATACGAAGTCTGCCATGTGTCGGTGTCTGTTAGGTGATGTCTGTTCCAATATACTAGTGTAAACTGAACAAATTCATGTTGCATGCAATGTACACAAGGCTCTCATACAGTATTTTAGGATATGTAAAGCATGAAGTGCCAAGTGAATTGGGATATCCGATGTTGGAAACTTATTTGGTTCCTATCCTATGTGGTGTCTTTTCCCTGGGAACTACTTAGCGCCCAATAAAACACTTCGCTGGCTGGTTATGCATGCAGAAAGTGGCACAGGAGAGATCGCGAGGACGGCTTGACCTGAAATCATTGGTCGCTCGCATATCCGCCAACTTGCGGGATCTCCCATGCCGCGAAGTGTCTTTCTGGAAGTTTTGCAAAGGTATTCAGAGAAAGGAAGGCTCGCAAGAGGACGTAACGCCCCAGGTGTGCTGAGACGAAACTGATTTCCTAGGGAGGTTTCCTTTCCCTGCTGCCATTTTGAAGTGATCGCTGCGTTCCAAGCGAACATCCACAATCCTTTCTTTGGTGAAAATGGCAATATGGACTTTCAGAAGATTGCGCGATTGGGTCTGCATGCACTATGCGGTCATCAGCGGCACGATACACAGGATGTACTGCAGGTGCTATTGTGCACCACGGCAGGAAGCGACAGCCGCATGCGCATGCAATGGAATCGTGCGTGCTGCGTACAATTCTGGTGGAATGCGCGTTGGCTATTTGGCTTTTTACAACGGCTACCTGCAGTGTTTGTACATGTATGTGAAGACTAGAGTTTCAGCCTGCGTCAGTGACTCCCCTGCATCCATTTGCTAATTGGAAGGAGCCATCCTTTCACGGTGCGCTCCATGGATTTGCTGCCAGAAGAAATACGTTCAAGTTGGTCATTAGAGTGGCCCTCAGGAATCCAAATATTGTCACCACCGTATGAGCAGAATTTCAATGCTTCCTGCATAGCATCATCACCAATTCACAGTTCGGCGATATTCGCCGCGGTTTCTATCAGTACAGACCCCCAGCAAGGGGATGTTGTCTGAATATCTGAGTTCAGCACAGACACGTGACATGACCAATGTGTCGAATTTAAATTGAAAATTTTCACATTGCCTGTATGATGTTCATTCCTTCATTCGCCAAGATTTCTATTTCGGCAAACATTCATGGGCGCGCATTTGCATCGCCTTCAGTCCTAATGGACTCTGTGTTCCCAAAGGTAATTATTACTCAAGCTGCTAGTGGGCGGCTTCTGATAGCTCCCCGAGCAGCATTGGTTCCTGCTTCGATGAACCATGGCTGAAGGAACATGCGCATCGAATTTCTCTCTGGGCGAAACTAATTGAGTCAGTTCATAGATGAATCCTGTACGTTATCCAGGATAATGGGCTGCTATCACTAGGGAAAAAAAGGACGAAATAACACTTTTTGCGAACATATATTTATGCATTTCATGTGTGCTCTCCATGCTAAAAACACGGAAATAAAACAAGCCCGTAAACTTTGTGCACGTTGGAACACGTGTTATTTGGCATTTTCTTCCTAGTGTACCTGAGGATAAAGAGAACATATCCGAGGTCTGTGATGACATCACTGTGTGTTGAACTGGCTGTGCCGCGCAGAGACTCCTCTTCGCCATGTTGCACATCGTGCAGCAATCCAGCTTGGCAGGCGCACATCACGGCGACATCGCCGCGGAATATTGTCAAGATCCTGGCACGTCCAACGGCAGCCACGTTCCGTCAATTGCATTGAATGGAACGGCGGATGGATCTGATATAACGCTGATCCAGACTCGTCGCCCGTGACCACTATTTGCGGGCATTTTGATAGGAAGTTCGGGCCTTGATGAACCCAAGCACGGCGGCGATGCTTCAAAGTGTCCAATGGGGAGTGGGGCAGCCATTGCCGGGGCCACATTCCATGAGGAATGCCCGACAGTGTTGAGTCGACATCGATACTGATACTGTGTGTTCGGAACAGTCAACACAGACTTTGGAAGAAGCTCTGGACATCATCGTGGTGGCTCGCAGGGTATCAGAGTGCCTCGTATCCTCTGGATATCGTAGTGCCAGTGCAGCAAACGATGAGTTAAATTCTTCGGCTTCAGATCTGAAGCCGAAGAATTGAACTCTAGAGTCGCTATGAAGTGTGGAGGACAAAATTGTATTTCTAAAAATCCGATCATCCCGACTTGATTGAATGTGACACGTCCATTTACTCCATCTAACGAAATATCCCTGATACACCGCGCGTATAACGCCAGCATGCGTACACAGACACAGTCGCCCTGGAAATCAGCACCGCAAATCACGAAGGATAGCTCCCCCCTGCATTGAGCGTCAGGGCTGGCGTCAAGAACGCCTCTACCTTGCATGCCCCTGCGATATCTTACGTGCCCCCCCACGTTCCGCATCAAGTCGATGAATCAGTAACGCCCTGACGCTTCCACACAGGCCACAAGACCAGTTTAGCACATTGAATACTGGTCTAAACTACGGGGCCAATCTCTCTAAAAGTGGGAGGACGTCATTGTAACAGTTGTGCGGTTTCCTGTGTTGCATTGATGCACCTTGTGGGAGTGAACGGTGTCCCATCAGAGCTGCATTACCACGCGCTACCTAACGGGCCCCCCGCACTGTGCAGCGGTGGCCGTGTTCGATAACGTGGGGGCCTTGTCTAGGCGCCCCCGCGCTATTCAACGCCCCCCACGGTGTCCTCCATGATCTACGATACACGATTGTGGGTCTTCTGTTGTCGGCCCAATGGCATCTCAGGTCAGTAGTTGCTGAGCGTACAGCACTGACAGGCCGCAGCTCAACATGGCCGGCAGAAGGCTGTGGACCGGCAGGTTCCCACCCATGGTCACTGTGGGTCAGTAATGCTGACTTGGTGTGTCCTGTGTGTGTGCAACACTGGCCTGTGTGCTGAGCACTGAAGTCCAGGTACTCCAGAGCGCCGTCTGCCCTGCGCTGGAAGATGCGGCAGCTGCACCACAACGAAATCACGAATGCTTGCCAGCAGGGGCAAGGCAAAGGGGCCAGGGATGAGCAAAAGCCAGCTCTGATGCATAACCTGGCACAGCCTCCGGCAGAGGGCGCAGGCCTTGGAAGCGTGCAAGTGCCCGCCATGAGAAGAGCAGCAGGTTCGGATCCGAGTAATGAAATACAATCAGTCGAAAGTACAGCAGGATCCACCTAGCCTATGTGCGATGGCCGTCGGTCCCTGTGCCTGTCGCCGTCATCAACCTCACTCACAAAAAGCATGACACGAACGGCGTCTGCCTCTCTTCAGGCAGCAGCAAAAATTCCGACATGCGGTCGTTCTCCAGGTCCCAGAAATGAACATTATTTTTCAGCACTACCAAAAATCCAGCAAATAATCGCATGAAATCGATTGTCTCCCTTGCGACCCTCATCCCAGTTACCATCGTTCTCACAAGATTATCAATCCTCGAACCAATAGCAGCAATGAATTCTCTTCTGCATCAGATACCATCGATGGCACATGTTGTACTACATATCGACGTCAGACCAAGCTGCCAATCTGCGCCAGAAGCAGCAAACAACACCTTGCGGTGCGATTGCAGAAGATCTGCTTCCCAGCGGACAGCCCCTGGCCATCGACAGGACAGATAGAACAGAGCGCAGTTGCAGTTCTGCTCCAACTTGCATTCATTCAACCCTAGACCCTCTAGCAAAATCCCACTGCAAACCCACCCACCTGCTGTCACACATACGGTCACTGCACACTCCCAAGCAACAACAATAGGTGCCGTCACTCCACGCCCTACATTCAGCTCAGCCGCTTCGCCAGAAGCTCCTATCAGCAGACCCTGCCATTCACACAACAGACAGAGGGCTCCTATTTCTATTGCACACTCCCCGCTCCACTAGCTCGACAGAGTCCACGGCGGTCGTGCTATCTGTACCAAAGAAACTGAAAGACAGGCGCTCGTCACCATGCACAGTGAACCTCCCGAAACCGTACTGCAACAGATACTCCTCCAGCCACTGTGAGTCCTTCGCGTTGTCCTCAACTTCGCCGATGCTGTGGCCCGCAGTGCCAACAATCAGGTAAGGCACACCACCTGCCGCGTCATCCATGCACGTGCCGTTGAACACAGTGCAAGTCCTTGCGTACAGGTGCAGGTGGCCGGACACAACCGCTGTGACGTTGTGGCTGGAGAACAGGCCCTCCACCTCCGTCCTGAGCAGCGCCCCAAACTCGCGGTTGTGCTTGTTTGGGTGGGGCACGTAGGGCGGCCTGTGCATGAACACGAGCAGCCAGGGCGTGCGGCACCTGTCCACGCTGGCCAGGTCTGCTGCAACCCAGGCATACTGCAGGGAATCCTGGGCCAAGTCATGCTCAGTTGACAAGACTGTGAAGTGCACCTTGCCATACTCAAATGAGTACCAAAAGGGTGAAAGTGGCTGGGGCTCCTTCGGTGGCCCTTGTGGGAGCGGTTGGGTCCCATTCTGGTCCCCTCGTGGCAGTGATTCGATCTCCATCGGTACCCCTTGTGGGGCGGCCTGGGTCCCATTCTGCTTGCCTTGCGAGGGCGGCTGGGCCCCTGTTTTGTCCCCTTGCGACAGCAGCTGGGTCTCCATCTGGTCACCTTGTGAGAGCGGCTTGGTATTCATCAGAGCCCGCCGCGACACAGACACCTTGGGCGAGGGTGCCTCTCCGACAGAACGCCGCTCGGGCACATTGCCCTGCCCCGGCATTCTGAACCTCCAGGCTGTGGCCAGCCCGCACTCTCCCCCGTCCTTGTCGCTAAAATCCCCGATGTGCGGCATGTACACCGGCTGGCCCCACGCGTCCACGCTCGCGGTGCTCCACGGGCTGTACTCGTGGTTCCCGACCGAGATCATGTACGGCATGGCGCTGGCGAAGGGCTCCACCTCTTCCATGAACCCGGCCCAGTAGTCCCACTTGCCGTCCGCGTAGGAGAGGTCGCCCACGTGCACGATCATCCGATCACCGCCTTCCCGCACGGCCTTTCCCAGGGCAGACACGACCAACGCCGCTCCCGGGCCCTTCTTCCCGAACCCCATGTCCCCGTACGCAAGGAATGAGTAACTCGAGTTGTCTCCCCCGGGCAGGGGCACCCGGAAGTTCCTCACCTCCCCCAGGCGGCCCACCCTGTACCTGACCTCCTGGCCGGGCGCGTCCAGCCCCGTCAGCACCGCGCTGTGCGTGTGGAGCTCCTGATAGGCATGATTGGCCGGCGAGGCGCACAGCTCGCTGGAATTGTGCGACGACGCGTGCCCTATCGCCACAAGGCCGAGATCGCCCACGTCCGGCCCGCCGTTAGCCGGCGCGCCGCCCAGCGCGTAGAACACCTCCGACTCGCACCCCAGCGAGGAGGTCCGCCACGAGACGGCCATCTCGCCAGGGGATCCCGTCAGCGCCAGGTGCACCTCGACCGGGTGGCAATCTCGGGGCACGCGCACCCCAGCGACCACGGTGCCGATCACCACCAGCACCGCCGCACCCAAGGTCAGCAGCAGCGCCCTGGGCAGGCCGGCCAGCTGCCTGCCAGCCGCGCCCGCGCAGGCCATGGGCGACCAGCGCCTGGCACCGATCGAGAGGAAGTCAACGTCACGCCGGCCTCCGGCGCGCCAATTGGAGAAGCATCCCAAGAAACCGCCCGCCGTTTTGACGGCAATAGCGCGAAAAAGCGTGGCAGGTCGCTGCGTGGGAGGAGGGGTGGGGCGGATGGGTAGGAGGCGAAACTTCGTGGCCCGAAGGGGCGTTCCAAGAGTGTGGGGTGACGCCCCCGCCCGCCGCCCCACCACGGACCGCACTCGGACGGAATATGCCCCTGTGCGGGAGGCGGTGGAGTGGATATTCTCAGCGTACTTTTGAAGTGTGGGGCCGTTGAGTCACGGGCGGGGGGTGATGGTGGCGGCACCTGCGGTATTTCATTTGTGCTCCCTCCCGTCGTTGTGCCCCTCTGCGGTTGTGGGGCACAGTGGCCGCCAGCTCGTCGCGCCTGGCCAATGCACCACGATGCGGTGAACCTTTTCGGCGTTTTGGGTGCTCCGGATGACTTTTGGGCCAAAGTTTGGGCCTTTCCAGGCCGCCAATCCCCCCACCACGGCCGGCTTCGGAAATCTCATCTTGAATCGTACTTCCTCATTCCAAGGTTAATTTTCGTCTATTTGAATGAGGAATTTCGTTATGAAAATGGCATCTGAATTCGAAAATGAGGCCAGAAGCGGAAAGATTGGGCCTCAAAACCCTCAAGTTGCGATCTTCAGGAGGAAATAGTCAACCATGAACTCCGTGAGTAGCCTCCGAAAATTGCCCTGGGTCGGGGAAAGAAATGCCCGTTGAGATTCCGTGTTCCCAGGGGCCTTCAATTCTGTGCCGCTCCTGTGCTTGCAAGCAGCAACGACAATCTCGCCACTGCCGCGGTGAAGGGGAGCATCTAGAACGCGGCATAGCTCTTGCCAAACCCACTGCACGGTGCTTGGATCCTTCTGGAGGGTGGCCATTGTCATGGCAACGAAGATGCTGAGAATCCGCGATGTTCTCCATCTCCGATGCACGGACCCTTATTGAACGAAAAAGGCCAAGGTCCAAGACCTTGAAGGCTGTGCCGAATGCGGGCTAACTCTCCAAGGTTGCTTTGTAGCCTTGCTTGGACACCCTACCTCGATTGATGCTGGAATCGAGGCTTTCATGTGCAGCTCAGCCAAGGACCCATAAACGGCCCCCAGCGGCCAATTCTTGCACCCGGTGCACAATCCATCACAGCCTATTGAGGTGTCGACTCCTCCAAAGGATACGAATTTACCCTTGTAGCCATTCCCCTAGTTCCCAATCCTTCCAAGTGCCGACACAAGGCCAAGTGGCGACTACCGTCAGAATGGCCAATTCTCTACTTGGCCGCAATTGATTGGGATGACGGCCATCACCTTGTCTTGCACCTTGTCAAGAGGATTGGGAGACCTCCCGTGGTTGCCCAAATGGCAGCGATGGAGACCGCAAAGTCTTGGCCCAGAATTCTAGGCCCGGATCATAGATCCGATCTATTGGATCCAGCTTGAATTTCCAGCCATAAGCCATGGCGAGTTTGACGATCAACGGTTTCAAGACGTGTTTTGTATCACCATACCTCTTTGCAACCGTGATGACCTTTCCTCTGGACAACGTGGATACTTTGTAGTGGGTGGTTTTGTTTCGCTGCCACAAAGATGCGCTCCTCAGAACAGGCGAAAACGGCCGTTTTGGCCGCCAAGTCGAAAACCAGCCGTTTTTTGTCCCGAGAACCCTTGCTACAAAGTACTGCCAAATCCTCAATATTTAATGGTTTGTCCTGAAACTTTGACAGCATACTCCAACCTCACAAACAAAGTTTAG